>JAHPZR010010737.1:0-2500 GCA_019787425.1 Platygyra sinensis | reverse complement strand
CAATATCGACTGGCGCGAAGAAGCCAAAAAACTCTACAACGAGATGGGAGTGCGTATATACTCTGTACAATGCCTCAACTATGGTGGATCAGATACATTTTACCGACAACTCGCCGAGCTCACATGTGGATGGCATTTGAAGCTGGATCAATTTGCTTCCATCGTGGATTTCCTGACAGCCATTTGTTATCGTGAGCAGGGTGTAGAGCATCTGGAAGCGTTTGAAGCAGAGGTCAAGGCGAGGTCAAAGGGCTCTGGGTTGAACCGTAACATGCACTCGCTCTTTGACACCCTGGCTGGGAGGAGCACCAGTACCTACACGGGCGGCACAGACTACGGGGGACTGGTACCGGTCAATCCGTCACGATTTCAGGTCAGTGACGTCATAATCCGGTGACATCAATGACATAGCTACTCAACATTGTATTGTAAACAGCCAAACTTTGTAGAGAAATAGCAGTTATGCGATGCTTTTCGAGTTGTAATCGTTGAATATCCCACGAGCCACTTGTATTATTTTTTCGGTAGAAAAGTCAATTGTTAATTTGTTGCTATAATGCTTGCAGTACCTCTCTCAGCTCTCATATATAGTCGTGGAGGTTTTCTTTTGGTGTCAATACTTGCAATGGCCTTCCAGAAAAATGAAGTGTGGTTAAGAACTAAGTAAACTGAGCGAATTAAGTTTGTGATAAGTTCGATGTTTAACTCAATTGCGTTCGTCCGATTTCGGACGTTTCCCTCAACGGTGAAAGTTTACCCGCTTGGATTGACTCATATTGCAGTTCAGTTTCTCTTATGTCAAGTTCCACATTTGACCTGGGCCTAAGATACATTAGATGCTTATGAACTTAATTTTTCATTGCCAGATCCTGGATGTCGACGAACGCTGTGATATTCGCACTTTCGTCGAGAAAAACGACCTCCCGTTCAAAGCAGGGCGTGGATTTTACGAATTCACCAAGCCAGAGAAGGTATCAGACAAGAAGGAAGTCGTGTTGGTCGACAAAGTGTCGGGTGACATGTTCACTGGGTCCGAGGCATGTGACATGATTGGTGCTGGAGGAGCCAGTAAAATCAGGCCAGCTTCGTTTGAAAAATGGCGCGTGTTTGTGCAGAGTACGTCATATAACCGGGTTCTCATGCCCGATACCGGCTTCTTATATGAAGTGGACACCAGCCGATAATTTTTACAATAGCCCTTTTCACGGTTAACCCTTCTCATTTGCATTACAATGAAATCTAGCATCTATGCGAGGCAATTTCGGGCTATTTTGCAGTTTTAGCCCGAAATTGCCTCGCATCCACGTTGAATTACATTGTAATGCAAATGAGAAAAGCTAACCGTGAAAAGGGCTATTGACACTTAAGGCCTCGTCCACACCGTGTCTGAGAATTGAAAATGGGGGTTTTACTCTAAAAATGATGTGAAAATGCATCAAATGTTTTCCGTCCACCCTACGCCGGAGAAACTTGAAAACGCGACAATCATAAATTACGAGTAGTCGGTTTTTGTTCCTGAAATCCTCCGCGCGCGGAACTCGGTCAATATTATGCAAATTAGGGAAAGAAACGAGGAGGGAATGGGGAGATAGCTCTGAGAAACGCAAGGAAAACGCCAGGAAAAGAAAGAGACTGACTCACAAGAGACTGCTCGCAGTCTACGACAAACACCATTCATTTTGGATTTGTGTTTGAGGAAAAGTCGGGAAGGGAGATCACATGATTATCGTGATGCAATCTTTTTCGAGAACGGCTCCGTTTTCAAAATGGATTCTGTTAGCACCGTGATACGTGAGCCGGCATTTTCAAGTTCCTCCGGTTTGAAGAGTGGTTTCGAAAAGCTCCATTTCCGTGACGGATTAATGTGGACGGTAGGCCTAACCGTAGAAATAAAGCTGCGTTTTCAAATTCCACATCTTATGTCACGCAAGGCGAGGGATAAGAAAAGTCATGCAATTTTAGTAATTTTGTCACGTTAGTTCATATGTATTTTATTCACAATTGTGTTAGGTGCAGACTGGCCTTTTGAAGGCCGAAATAAACGATAATGACGCAAAGGCGGATACGGGATTTAAGAGAAGGGGATTCGTGATCCTCCTCCCCACCCGAAGAAGGCAGATCCCTGTAGGGGGATGCGGTGGCATCAGATCCTCATTTCGGTCCTCGGAAATGGGATTTCTGGCATTCTGAGGCCAAGTTAGTGTGCTATGATGTCTCGTATTTTTATTTAGGGGGTTCGACTACACCTCTATATCCGCCCCAGTAATATTTTTTATGTAACTCTCATGTACGTTGTGAAACACTCTGAGAGTACGCGAGTTGGCCTTATCTTGAGAAAATGAAACAGGCTCACAAAGTCGCCACGAGTGTTTTCGAGAGTCGATGAGGGTCGCTGAGAGTCGACAGTTAAGGACCGATAACTGAAACAATTGTCAACTTAAGTTGCAGTTTTTAACCCTACACTTGACCAGATTTTTAGTTATAAGAACAAATTTTAAAA
>JAHPZR010010736.1:97500-111361 GCA_019787425.1 Platygyra sinensis | reverse complement strand
CCACCCTGCGGTAAAGAAGCTTAAACAAATCGTGATAGAAAACTGGAGGTTCATAGAAAACCAGCCTATGCTGAAAACAACTTTTAAAAATCCTCCGATCATATCTTACAAAAGGGTAAATCTCTAAAAGACATGCTTGTAAGAGCAAAACTATAATTTGAAGGCTCTGATAATGCGACGCAACCACAAAAACCACATTGGGACTCCGTGTAGGCCTGTCTTTGCTTCTCCTTTCTACTAAGTTTGAGAGGAACAAACAGTTCGCTACATGAAAACGACGCCCAAATGGAACAAACTCCTCCCGATAAGCGAGCGAAATAAGACAAACGATCATCAAAACGGAAGTTACCTGTAGGAGAAAGGATGATTGGAACACGTGTGGAAGTAGAGTACGAAGAGAATGTTGACGGAGTTATTAAGTATTGTTAGAGAATAAAAATGCAAGCTAGAGTGTATTTTATTAAGTGACTCATTCGTTATTAATTTGTTAAGATAAAACTTGTTTTTGGTGTTGGGTGATATAATCGTATGATATTTCAGAGCATTAAAAAAAGGGTTACTTGACTTCTATTTCATTACTGTTAAATTTATACTCCCTCTAATGTTATGTTATTGAGCTTGAGTTTATTCATATTCATCGAACACCATTATTTCGTGACCTTTCCAGCTGTATTTACTCAGTTGTTATGGTTGGTTTTCTCTTGACGTCAGTTAAGATAATGAAGTAAATCCGATGTTTGGTTTCAAGATAATGAAGTAAATCTGATGTTTGGCTTTTGGAAGCGCTCTTCCTGGAATTAACCATTTGGCATTCTGTAACTTGTCAGGATTTTGTTGTGTAATTTTTCAGCCAAACTTTATTCGTTTAGTAGTCTTGTTTGAACACCGAAATGCGGCTGTCTAATTAAGGTTCGTATCTCGTTAATACCTCGCACAAAGAGCTAGCAAAAGTGTGATTAAGATCCAACAAAAGTGTGATTACCACAATCAACGCTGAGGTGTTTATTTGTGTATGATTGAACTCAAGAGCACGCAAACAGATAATGATATGGACTAGGCGGGCTTAAGATTGAGAAAAGGCCAGCCCACGAACTTGGAGTTGAGCCATTGTTCTATTAGTGATACTTATGTTGTATGAAATATTTGACAACAACTTTCTCTCTTAACTTAGGGTTATCCTTGACTTTTAATCGGTGAAAATCAAGATTGTAACTTTTATATTGTTCGCGTTACCTTGCTCGGGTCAACCACTTAGGAATAGTCGGTTTAAATCAAGGTAGAAAAAGTTTTAGTCAACTTCGATAACCTCGAAGGAAAATATGTTAAATAGTTCGGTGCGCACTCGCACTTAGGCCTTATCCGAATTGCGCATGACCTTGCGCTAGCCTGACTGACAGTTTGACATTGATTTGATGAATTGAGTGGTTGTCCCTTTAAAAGGAACGTGACGAGTAAACTCCTAGTTGTTGAAAACAGTTGTTGCAGTCTAACGTAGTTGAAGTAGTTGCTGTGATAGTTAAGGTCAGTGAAGAATAGAAGCAGAACGACTTTGTAACAGCAATCGTTGGAAATAAAAGAGAGAAGTAATCAAACAACAGAGTGTTGAAGTAGCTGGCTAATTCCCCTTTAAAGCTGCTTTAACAAGCTGGTGGAGAATCCGCTTTTGGGGCCCGACGGACGGATTTTGTTTTGAAAAATCCTATCAGTGGATGACAGGATGTGGCTGTGGCCGTGATGTTTTCACCGGTCTACTCCGGTTATCAAATGCTCGCCCGTGGATGCTGTGACCAACATCATCATCATAAACGAACAGTGGATTACAAGCCGACAGCAACGTTTACAGCCGCTGTGAAAAAGGGAACTAAACCAATAAAAAAAAAATAAACTGAACTGAACACTGAGGGTTAAGCCCTTTGAAGTAGAAGCCGACGCATGCGTGTCTTTCTTTCACAAAGTTAGTTCCAGAACTAGAAGAAACAGAACAACCTGAGTCAGGCCAAGTCAAACCAAGACAAGCCAGGAGATCAACTCGCAAGAGGGAGCGTAAGACTCATTGATGCAGCGTACTTACCCTATGTTAATTCTGCTAAATAATATTTTTGTTAGTACTTACGCGCTTGTGCTAATGCTCGTTATGATGATACAATTTTGTTATCCTTAAGTTAAAAGTTTGCACCGACATTTTATTGGAACTGATAGGAATAGCAGTTGTTGTAATTTATGCAATCTAAGTCTAAAGCTTCTAACAAGATTATTACACGTTCTCAAACACGTCAAGCACAATTGGTTCAAACGCATAAAACTAGTAATATTTGTGTTTGTCCTGCATCTGGTATCATGAATGCTGACCAAAAAGAGGAATTTAAAGCCTTGCTTACCGATTTTCTTGCGACACTAAAAGGCGACCTAGAAAAAGAAGCGCATAAGACAAGCACGTTCTTAGATTCTCTACAAAATAAGATTGACCGGAAAGCAACCACTAATGGATTGCAGCCAGAAACTTTTGATGGAAATCCTGTGGCAGACGCGTCAGTGTGGTTAGAAAATTTTCGCCGCATCGCCAAATTAAACAATTGGTCGGATGAATTGCAACTAAATGCTTTTCCTTTATATTTGCAGGGCATTGCGAACGCGTGGTTTCTTGCGCTTCCTGCAACGGTTTCAGGCGATTTAAACGAGCTTTTCACTGCGTTTCAAGAACGCTTTGCCTCTGGTCCTCAGGATTGGATTTTAAGCCAACAGCTCAGTGCGCGTAAGCATGTTCCAAACGAGCCCATTGATGACTACATAACTGACATTACACGCCTATGCAAAAGATTGAAATTATCCGACGCAGAAACAGTCAGATATTTTATTGAAGGTTTACATGGTGACCTTCAGGCTTATGTGTCGCTAGGTAGGCCAAAGACTTTTCAGGAGGCCGAGTCCTTAGCGCGTATGAAGGACATAGTTAATCGCCGCCAGGGTATTATAGATACTCAGTCTGTTTTAACCAAAATGCAAACAATGTTCACTAAATTCATGGAACAACCTTCAAGTGATAGTAAGGTGATAGCTGCTGCAGCACCAGCTCCAAATACTTCAGATGTTTATAAGAAACTGGAAGAATTATCTAATCAACTTAAGCAAATTCAAAAGCAGCAAGAGTGGTACCAGCAACAAATGCAATCTGGTTATGCTGTGGCTGCTTATGATCAGCCTATGTGGACATCACGTCCTTTCCAATCCCGCAATTGGCAGGGACAGCAAATTAACCAGATTGACCAGTTACAACGTCGGGTAACCCGCCTAGGGAATGAATTGAGGCGGTATCAGAATCCGCGCTACTCTGCCAATCGATCATATGACCGCTCTTGCAGAGGCTGGAACGATGACTATAATGATGAAGACTCTAGCCCACCATACCACAATCAACGCTTAATGTTAGCCATAGAAGGGCCATCAAATTCCAACCAGGGAAACGCCTGAGGACTCTTGTTGGTACCCCAAGAGTCCAATTTGGCAGAAGACAATTAATGTAGTGACAAAAGGCAATATTCTCTGCAGTTTTATGTTTTTGTGGTTTAAGAGCCGATTGTCTTGAGTCAAAGGTGACCTCTGACAGGGAACTTTCTATATATTCCTTTGGATACCCGCGTGCTTCGAGGCGGTCGTTTAAAGTTTGCAAGGCACTCTTCAAATGTTGTTTTTGAAGATTTTGTTCTAAGCAGTCTAATTGCTTCGCCTTTGATAAAGCCCCTTTTTACCCCCGGAGGGTGGCACGAGGTAAAATGGGTATATTGAAAGGTTTCCGTCGGCTTGTAGTGAGTTTTGATGTCTAGGATGGATTCCTTTATGAATCTCTCTCTTTTGAACACCACTGTATCGAGGAAGGTTATTTAGTTCTCTGATATTTCGGCCGTGAATTTTATTGTTGGGTGGAATGTGTTGGCTTCTTCGATGAAACGTTCCACTTCATTTCTATTACAATCCCAAAGGGAGAAAACGTCATCAATGTAACGTTTCCATACTCTTGGCTTGGTATTGTTTTGTTGAATTAAATTTGTCTCTATCTCCGCCATGAATATATTTGCAAAAGACACTGCTATTTTTGTGCCCATTGCGACACCATGTGTTTGGAGATTTTTATTGAACTCAAATGAGTTCTCTGTTAGGATCAAACCAAGCATTTCCCTTAGATAGTGTGTGGGGATCGGAGGATCATTGTTGTGGAACGTCTCAAAAGCCTTGCATACTATTTTTATTCCTTCCTCTTGTGGTATATTTGTGTATAAAATGGACACGTCCATTGCTACTAAAATTGTGTCTTGGCCTATCTTTGTATTTTCTATGAAACTGATGAAATCAGTTGCATCCTTTATGTAGGATTGTTGTTTTTGTGCGATAGGCTGTAGCAATGTGTCCACAAAAGAGAATATTTTTTCAGTTGGGCTGTCACAACCTGAGATGATCGGTCTTCAGACCAGAACAGGTTTGTGTATTTTAGAAGTGTGTGGGAGTTTGAGCAAGCCATTTTTTAGTCATGTCGTCGATGTGTTTGCCCCGATGCAGTTTATCGGATTGACCTTTGTTTGTGTGGTGTTCACCATCGGTGCTTCGAGAGGTTTGTAGTGCTCTCTGTTCTCGAGTTGCACTTCAGCCTACTGTATTTTGTTTGATATGTTCATGATGACTGTTGTAATTCCTTTGTCCGCTTTTTTTAGATTTATGGCAGAGTTATTTTTTAGCCCTTTTAAGGCTGCCATCTCATTGCGTGACAAATAATGCTTGTAGAGAGTGAGTACTTTGCCGTTAATGAAATTTTATTAACTGCGAATTATTTGCTCCATACTATTATAGAGAGTGAGTACTTCGTCGTTAACGAAATTTTATTAACTGCGAATTATTTGCTCCATACTATTATAGAGTGAGTACTTCGCCGTTAATGAAATTTTATTAACTGCAAATTATTTGCTCCATACTATTATAGAGTGAGTACTTCGTCGTTAATGAAATTTTATTAACTGCAAATTATTTGCTCCATACTATTATAGAGTGAGTACTTCGCCGTTAATGAAATTTTATTAACTGCGAATTATTTGCTCCATACTATTATAGAGTGAGTACTTCGCCGTTAACGAATTTTTTTTAACTGCGAATGATTTTCTCCATACTATTATAGAGAGTGAGTACTTCGCCATTAATGAATTTTTTTTACTTGCGAATTATTTGCTCCATACTATTATAGAGAGTGAGTACTTCGCCGTTAATGAAATTTTATTAACTGCGAATTATTTGCTCCATACTATTATAGAGAGTGAGTACTTCGCCGTTAACGAAATTTTATTAACTGCGAATTATTTGCTCCATACTATTATAGAGTGAGTACTTCGCCGTTAATGAAATTTCATTAACTGCGAAATATTTGCTCCATACCATATTATAGAGAGTGAGTACTTCGCCGTTAATGAAATTTTATTAACTGCGAATTATTTGCTTCATACTATTATAGAGAGTGAGTACTTCGCCATTAATGAAATTTTGTAATACAGTCCGCTATTGAGATGGACAGCTCATGGTGATGAGTGCTCCTTTTCTAAGTGTCCAGCTGATATCAGACTTATCGATGGATTAAACATCCGTCCTCCAGCAAACAAATTCGAGTTATATATGTCATACAATCGATCAACAACACGAACATCTGCGATGTCAAATAACGGAGACTTGAAGACAAGTCATTCTAAGGCTAAGACTAAGATTTACCACACTTTGCAGCTGACTACCCTTAATCGCCCAACCGTGACGGACAAAGAGAGGCCTTTGGAACAGCAACACTTTACCAATTAAGATTTCAACGACAATTTGCGGCTTGTTACATTCGTTTTTGCTTAAGACAATTTTTTTTTGAGCAGTCTTTGCCGGAAAGATGGCAAACTTCAGCGACCAAACCAGCGAAGAAATGTTTGACGGATATCTGTTTTGTTCCCGTTCAGTTTCGGGCAGCGATAATCATGAGTCCATTGCCCTTCACTGCATTTCTATGGCATCGTTATGTATTGTTCTTACTATTACAGCTACTATTGGGAACAGTTTAATCCTAGTCGCCCTTCACAAGGAGACTTCTTTGAATCCGGCATCAAAACTGTTGCTTCGTTCTCTGGCAATCACGGATCTCGGTGTTGGCGTGATTGGCCAGCCCCTAACGGTCGCTGTTATTTTCTCAGCTTTATTCGAACGTCTGCACCTTAGTCGAGTTATTCAAATATGGTCTCAGTGTATCAACGGGATACTTTGTGTTGTATCTATATTAACATTGACCACAATCAGTGTGGACAGACTTCTTGCTCTGTTATTAAGATTACGATATAGACAGGTAGTTACTCTCAAGCGAGTACGTGTGGCCGTTTTCCTTTTTTGGATTCCAACCAGCGTGGCTGGCTTTCTTTCTGTTTGGATCATCCCTCTTTTCTACTTATACATCTTCTGGTTATTCACTTTCTTTCCTGCAATGATAGTTTCAACTTATTCTTATACGAGAATCTTTCTTACAATACGGCGTCTGAAAATGCAGTTACAAGACACACACGGTGGTCAAACAGGAAATACCGGACTAAACATGGCGCGATACAAAAAGACAGTTTTCAATGCATTGTGGGTTCACCTCACTTTGGCGGCATGTTATCTTCCAACTACTGTAGTATCGGCTTTCACGATTGCTCAAGGAGTAAGCGTTACTCTGTTACTCGCACAAGTATGGGGATTCACCCTAGTCTACCTTAATTCGTCATTAAACCCAGTTCTTTACTGCTGGAAGATCAAAGAAGTTCGACAAGCAGTGAAAGAAACGATAGCAGGGGTTTGTGCTTACTTCTCATCTTGAAAAAAGAAAAATACTGCGAACCAAGGGAAAAAACGATTTCTATAAAACGTTGTTTACCTACTTTACCTTTTCGAGGCAACACTTATGTTGCTAAACCATAACAATATCATTCATCTCTGCAAAAATTACCAACTCGGGGAAATTTCAGAAGCTTTATCTAAAATCAGTTCACATCAGCTCTTGAACTTATAAGCGAAAACAAGAACAAAAATGGCCATTGTATCTTAATATTTCAAAGAGCAGCGTGTTATAAAGCAAACCCTCGACTTGTCTCTTCAGCGTAACTAAGTCATTCCAATATCATCCAATTGAAACGGAGTTTATGCCGCGCGTATACTGAAAAGCCGGTATCAAAGCAATACTAATCCTTGCTATCTCATTTCCCCAGTTGAGCGCCCGGGGTGCTTATTTTGAACTTCGTTTTTCCCTGTAAATTTACATGATTTGTCAAAAAGCCTATCGAGGATAAGACATATTAGAGCGGGAATTTAAACTTTTAATTTAAAAAATTCATGTATTTCTTTAACAGATACTTTGAAGCAATGATATTGGAACAAATAATTATTATGTTAGGGGCTTAGCTGTGTCAATTAGGACTGGAGAAGATAGAAGCTTTAATCGGGAAACAAGAAACCTTAAAAACTTTGAAGATTTCTTGTTTCTCGGTGAAAGCTTCTATTGGGTCCCGGCCATGGTAGCGAACTGCTTTCTTTGTTTTCGTCGTTGCTTTTAACCTTATTCATGGTCAATACGTGTAATTTAAGATATGATTTCAAACAATATACATGTGTGGAAACATTGCAGAAACCAGACATTGACATCGAGTTCGGTTTTGCAGCCTTTTCAGCGGCCGCGGAAATAATCTGCATTTTTATAATTAGGTTAACGGCTGGCATTGGTCGCAACTTTAACAACTACTTTTAAAGATCATTAATTAAACTGAGTCTGAGGAAAATGATCCGCGTCGTATTACGTAACATGGTCTTTACAATAATCACCAAGCTTTCTTGGAGACGGGGTTTGATCGTAGTCGGCCTGAAATGATGCAATCCCTTTGCGTTCGATTAAAACACGCCATCACTAAATTTTGCAAAAATTCCAGGTATTTGTCATATAATTAATGCGCGGTTTTCCGTACTGAAGTGGTTTCTTTCAATGTAAGATACACTTGGCTAATGTTCAAACACATACTTTACGTCAGCTCTTGAACTTATGAGCAAAAACAAGAACAAAACTGCCCATTGTGTCTTAGCAAAGAATTTAGTTTCCATATGTTTCACTTGTCTTTTCAGCGTAACTAAGGCATTCCAGTATAATCTAATTGAAACGAGTGTCTATGCCACGTGCATAAAAGCCGGTATCAAAGCATTACTAATCCTTGCTACCTTATTTCCTCAGTTGAGCGCCCGGTGTGCTTATTTTGAACTTTGCTTTGTTCCTTGTAAATAGAGGACTTCGCGCTTGTTGGGGGATCATGGGTAATCAGGGCAAACGAAAACAAGATGGCGGCCGTGTGTACCTGGTAATGCTCGCGAAACTGAACTGTTTTGGAACTGTTTGCGGCTTTTCGCTCGTGAAAAGGAAAACTGACATCAAAAATGGTTCTTCGGAGAATATTGCAGGTGATTATTTTGACATTTAACAGCCATTCATATTCATGTAGTGGTGTACTGTCGAAGTCATGCCACATTATCGCTGCTGTGTTGGCGGATGCGATAACGATTCAAGGTATCCAGAAAAAAAAAATACTAAAGAGAGAACACGCTACTGGGGACTTGACATTGTATTACTTCCCTAAGGATTCAAAGGGTGAAAAGGACTGGAGCATTGTGAGGACTGTGAGCCTTGGTTAGTTTTGTGTTAAGAATGTTAAGCCCGATTATATGTGCACTTGAATCAGTCACCGTATGTTTACTCCTGGTCACTCATACTCTGTACCTTGATTGTCTAGACCTGCGTTTACATGTGTATTCTTCATACTTTTTTAAAATAAAACCTGTTGTTGTTGTTACATTTCTTTGATTTTCATGCCTGGGGGAATTTGTAGGTAGGAAGAGATTGCAAGAGTAATCTGCAGGGGTCCTGTGCACAACACACAGGGACTGAAGGTTGAACAAGCATTAGCAAGCAATGAGTGTTAAACCCAAGAGAGAACCCTCTTAGCCAAGATGTTTATTCACAGCAAGTAGTTTCAAGTTCCATAATGCAAAACACAAACTTTGAAGTCAAATGAAGCACATACTTTCCATTAAATGACTAAGTGAAAAGACAGACCAAATATAAAGACAGCGTTACGTGTTTCTTGTCCACGTTCTATATCATTGTAAGGTACATTCTTTGAGATTGTTGTCGTTCTGGGCAAGATAATTACAAGAACTACAAACAAATGACTGAGGACAAGATTTCTCGTCAATCTTTAAACAGCCCCAATGGTACCTCAGGAACAAGAGTCGCAGTGCAGACTATTTTCATTACAATAATTGTCAAACTCCTTAGGTTCTAAACAGAGACTGTCACAAAGAGCACAGTAGTAAAGGGGTCTAAACCCAAGAATTACCCTTGGAGATAGGTCTTGAAAAATATTACAAGGTTTGGAAGAACTTGCTGCCAGAACACTGCTTCAAAATGTATAAGTTCAACAAATGGATCCCCTTTACGTGTCCAAACAACAACAAAAAACCGTCTCTCCAGTCCTGACATGGCAATGATCCCCCCTGTAATTTGGGTGTAATATCTGTGCCCTCTTTTTAGCTTAAGCTTTCCTTCATGCATTTCCAAATATTCTACCTTATTCCAAACGTCTGAAATAAGCATGCCTCTCACTGATTAGGGACACTTGTATTCCATGGCAACATTTTCCTCATGCATGCATCCACACCCCACCTAATAGATAGGAGTTCACTAATATCTTCTAGAAGCAGCAGCATTGCTAAAAGTGGAGACACTTTGCATTTCACTGATTGGCCTGTTTTCCTCATTAACTTTTTGAGTTTAACACTGACATCATGAAAATGGGAAACAGTTATTCTACCCTTATGCTGCCTTTTCCAAACATCATGTATCTTGTACCCTTTTGGGCTGTATGTCTTTATTACTAGAGTTACTCCAAGAACATGCTCTTTCAGTACAGGATGGGTATATGAACCTGTGTTCTCCTGCAAATTCTATTTTGTAGAGTAGTGCAATGACATGATTGCAGCACTTGCTGTAGTCAGCTGTGTACAGGTACAATATCCACCAACTGCTTCTCCTGACAATTGAATAAAGACCCAGACTTTATGAGATTCATCCATGATTCTCTGTGATGGAGTCACTGCAGCTTTTAAGAAGACACCTTCAGTGTTTATGGTCTTTACATAGACCTTATGAACAAAGACACTTTTCTAAAATGAGAAGGCCTTTCTAACCTTATATTGACTAGTATAGTCTGTTCAAAATGCCTTGTTCTCTAAAATATAGCCGAAGATCTGCCCAGTGAACTTTTGGCCACTTAAACACGTTGTCCTCCCAACCTTCCATCTCCAAGGGATCTTCTGTCACATCACAATACTTTAATATGTCACTGTATACCCTTTGCAGAGTACAAAGAAGAGTCTCTGCAGTTTCTTTTATAGGCAGGTTTTACTCAAATGCTACTAACGCACGGGCTGCTAAATGAGCATGATTACCGTGGTATGTTGCAGATAAAACCTTAGTTCTCCGGTGGAAAGATCAAGGAAATCCTCCAAGTGTTTTCCCATAATCGCATCATATGCCGCGTTCCCCTCGGAAGTTCCACGTTGTCCCTTCAAAAAGTGGATGAAAGCTCTTTTCTGTACTTGTTAATGTCAAAATAATTACCAATGTTCTCCAAAGAACTATTTTTAATGTTAATTTTCCTTTGCACTAGCGAAAAGCCGCAAACAATTCCAAAACAGTTCAGTTTGCGCAGCCGCCATCTTGTTTTCGTTTGCCCTGATTACCCATGATCCCCCAACAAGCGCGAAGTCCTCTATTTCCATGACTGATTCAATTCCCTTTTTGTTATGCAACTATAAACTATATTATTTTTCAAGAAACCTAGAGTACTTAAGGATACGATGTATTAGAGGGGGAATAATTAAACTTTTAATTAAAAAAATTCAAGTATTTCTTTAACAGATACTTTGAAGCAATGATATTGAAACAAATAATTATTATGTTAAGGGCCTAGTTGTGTCAATCAGGACTGAAGAAGATAGAAGCTTTAATCAGGAAACAAGAAACCTTAAAAACTTTGAAGTTTTCTTGTTTCTCGGTGAAAGCTTTAATTGGGTCCCGGCCATGGTAGTGAACTGCTTTCTTTCTTTTCGTTGATACTGTTTTTAACCTTATTCATGGTCAATACGTGTAATTTAAGAAATTGTTTCAAACAATGGAAGCATTGCAGAACCAGGAACTGACATCGAGTTCGCTTTTGTAGCCTTTTTATCGGCCGCGGAAATAATCTGCATTTTTAATTAGGTTAACGGCTGACATTGGTCGCAACTTTGACAACTACTTTTAAAGATCATTGATTAAACTGAATCTGAAGAAAATAACCCGCTTCGTATCACGTAACATGGTCTTTAGAATAATCACCAGGCTTTCTTGGAGACGCGGTTTCATCGTGATCGGCGTGAAATAATGCAATCCCTTTGCGTTCCATTAAAACACGCCATCACTAAATTTTGCAAAAGTTCCAGTTATTTGTCATATAATAAATGAGCGGTTTTCCGTACTGAAGTGGTTTCTTTCAATTGTAAGATATATTTGGCCAATGTTCAAACACATACTTTATGCGAGCAGTAATGTTCTTCTCAAAGTCACTCCGGTTAACTTTGGTGCAGTCTTCCATGTCTGTGATTTCAGTCTTTAAGGAAATAAATGGTACAGGCGGGGAAGTTAAGACAGTGTAGGCGGCCAAATTTTACCACAGATTTCAATTGACCCCAAAGATAAAAAAAAACCCGTTCTGGTTCTCTAAAACCGGCATTGGGTGTTGATTGCCTATGGGTAAACATGCCGAACACGATTCAATGTTCAACCGGCTTGTTTACATATAACGTAACGTCCGTTAAGTGTATTTTAGAGGATTTACTGCGTTGTATATATTCAAAGTTTCAGTGTAAAAGGCACAGAAATGATGGGATTACGCGTCAGTCAGGTCAACGATAAGATATAAGCATCATTCAATATGACAGCAACAATCGCGTGAGTCAGGAGATCGACCTCAATTTTCAATGTGTTCAGTTTATATTTACATGAACTTATCCGTCTCTAAATGGAAAAATACACTTAAAATCTAAGGAAGGTGCAGTATTTGATATCATATCACAGTATGTCTACCGGTCCACTCCTGAGTCAAATATACCATTAGCATGACCGTAAACACGTCGTGCAGGTGTGCGCAAGCCTTTCAAATAAAAAAAGAACACTGACCACGGCGATCATATGAAGATTCACATTTTGAAGCCAACACACGCGCACCTTCACAACAAGAACTGCCTTGAAATATTGCAAATAACATGTCGAACGCCAACAGAGAAACAACACGAATGCTCTTTTGCAGTCGACATTGGGACGGCGAAAGATATCTGCTTCACTTTTACACAATTACTGTGTTTTTCTGTGTTATTCTAACCATAACAGCTACTCTTGGGAACAGTGTGATCCTGTTCGCCCTTCACAAGGACAAGTCTCTTCACCCGCCATCAAAGCTATTGCTTCGTTGCCTGACAGTCACCGATCTTAGTGTTGGCGTGATCGGGCAGCCGACAGCTGTCACCTTATTACTGTTCGCTATAAGCGAAAACTGGAAACTTTGTCGATTGGCTAAATACTTGGCTTACGTTACAACCACGGTATCTTCTGGCGTATCTTTGGCAACACTGACCGCTATAGGTGTGGACAGACTTCTTGCTCTGTTGTTAAGGTTACGATATCGACAAGTTGTCACTGTAAACCGTGTTCGTACGATCATCTTCCTCTTCTGGTTAAAAAGCAGCGCGGTCGGTATTTTCTATGTTTGGGATATGACTGCTTACTTTATCTCAAGTGCTGTATTAGTAATGTTAGAAGTTGTAATTTCTACTTATTCTTACGCAAGAATCTTTTACACTATACGACGTCAACAAACACAATTACAAGATAATCTTGCAAATCAGAGAGGAAGTATGATTTCTCCAAATATGGCGCGATATAAAAAGACAGTAATCAATGCATTGTGGGTTCACCTCAACCTAGCAACATGTTATCTTCCTTTCGCCGAAGTAATGACTGTATCTGCTGTTCAGGGATTGAGCCCGTCTCTTTTTCTGGCCGAGTTTGTGGCAGTAAATTTCATTTATCTCAATTCCTCACTGAATCCTGTTCTTTATTGCTGGAAGATCAAAGAGGTTCGACAAGCAGTAAAAGAGACATTAAGACAGTTTTGGGCTTGTCTTTCAACTTAATTTAGAAAAACCCGGCGAAAAAAGTAGTGTAGCAGAAACGTAGGCTAAATATTTTGGCTAATTACCACCTTGGGCTTTGTAAATTCTGCTCAAATGTTTCATTGTTATGCTAATGTTTGATACTAAAAAAAATCTCACTATTATGTTCGAAAGGCGTCATCATACTACATCATGCCCTAAAGCAAGCTAATATTCACCCTTAACGCTTGTTATACAAATTGACGAATGCGCAACGCTACAATCATAATCGTCCACTTTTTCTTCCCTGTTGATTTACACGAAATGATGTTTTCTAGTATGATAATAGTTCGCTCTGATGCTGCACAACAGAGTTTAAGTAGCAAAACCTCTCGGTACGTGCTGTGTGTACTATGTAGTCAGGGGACTGGGACGACACTTAATTACATGTACTTGCGGATGTAGAATTTATTACGTAGTTATTGTGAATAGGCCATTACCGAGTTCCCTTGTGCCTCTGTTTCAAAACGAGTCCTCGTGTTAAAACCTTCTCATCAAAATATGTTAAATTTGCATGAAAAAAAAAACCTGT
>JAHPZR010010736.1:82500-92500 GCA_019787425.1 Platygyra sinensis | reverse complement strand
GTTAACCCCATCCAGATCCTCTCTTCTGGTTAAAAAGCAGCACGGTCAGTTCTCTCTATGTGTCGGATATGACTGCCTACTTTATCACAAGTGCTGTATTAGAAATGCTAGAGGTTGTAACTTCTACTTATTTTTACGCAAGAATCTTTTACGCTATTTGACGACAACAAACATAAGTACAAGATAATCTTGGAAATCAGAGAGGATGTATTTCCCCAAACATGGCGCGATATAAAAAGACAGTTATCAATGCATTGTGGGTTCACCTCAATCTAGCATCATGTTACCTTCCTTTCGCTGTAGTAATGACTGTATCGGCTGTTGAGGGAATGAGCCCGTCTCTTTTTCTGGCCGAGGCTATGGCAGTAAGTTTAGTTTACCTCAATTCCTCACTGAATCCTGTTCTTTATTGCTAGAAGATCAAATCAGTAAGGGAGACATGCGGCAGTTTTGGGCTTGTCTCTCAACTTAACTGAGAAAAAAAAAATTGGCCATTAAAAATAAGCAGTTTAGCCGAGAAATAGCGTTAGACATCTGGCCTGATTCCCACTTGGGATTTTCCGCATTGCGCTCAAAGTTATACTAATGCACTTGTCACTGGACAATCCCCTACCCCGGGAGATGTGGGGCATACGTGGGGATTTGCAGGTGCTTTGATGACTTACCAGCCCCCAGGGGGTGGGGAAATAGTTCACTTTAGAGAATTTATATTTTAGACGGGGACTAGACTCTAGTCCGAAGCACATGGTCCATTGCCGGATTTCATACCGTGGGGGCCTGGGTACAATCGGTGTATTATGGGATTAACAACACAAGACCCATATATTCAGGAAGAGCACACCGAGCTTTACAAAATCCTTAAGTTTCGTGTAAATTGCGCCAATATTGAACAAGATACAGCCATTCAAAAACGTAAAAATTTAGTAACAAATGTATGGATTGCCGGACACTTGTCCGGAAATCCATACATTTTCCGGACAAGTGTCCGGCAATCCATACATTTGTTACTAAATTTTTACGTTTTTGAATGGCTGTATCTTGTTCAATATTAGCGCAATTTACGCGAAACTTAAGGATTTTGTAAAGCTCGATGTGCTCTTTCTGAATATATGGGTCTTGTGTTGTTAATCCCATAATACACCAATTGTACCCAGGCCCCCGACGTATGAAATCCGGCAATTGTTTAAAATAGCGGGCTCTGAAGGTGTGTTAAAGTGATTTCTCAGAAATAAAAGTTGCCGATGACTTTAAACTTTCCCTGAATGTTCTCTACCAAGCACTGTTTCGAAAAAACAATAAAAATCATAGGTCACCGTTCTCGTTTCAACCGATGTAATGGATCAATCTTAACCCATTTTAGTCCAGTCCCTGAACTCTCCTTTCTTCCCGCCCCTTATAGGGGCTGAACCCGGGCGGGCGAAAGAAGAGTCCAGGATAACTTGCATGCGCATGCTCAGAACGAACCAATCAAAAATTGCTAGGTCCCAACCACGCCGCTTGCGTCAATGTGTCGCGCAATGCCTTTTTCAGCTCGCGCTCTCAAAAGAAAACATTTTCTTTGACGTTGATATTGTCGTAAAAAACATAAAAACGTAAAAATCGCGTGAAATATGGTTTATCGTGGTCTGTACTCTTATCAACAACGAGTACGGGTCATTACTCTTTTCCCAAACATTTTTTCGTATTGTTTCTGTATGTTGAGCGATTTTGCAGGAATGCCTGACGCGTACAAGTAGCTCATTTGCGCGTGCACTTCCAAGTCTGAGTCGGTGTTTTCAGTTGTCAACAAATCCTGGCAAAGATTTCTTTAGTCATCTTTGATATTGTGATAAAAAAAAACAAATCGAATGTGGTTTAGCGTGGCACTGGTGAAATTCCACTGATTTGGCATGGATTGACATGTTTTTAATCAATCTGAATGCAGAAATTGTTGCTTGTATATTATCATTCAGAAAATCGCGCCACAAGCCAAATCTGGAAAATTCTTCCAAATATGGTTTTTCCCCCGATTTGGGGGGAAAAAATGGCGGCGTTCTGAGCATGCGCATGCAAGTTATCCTGGACTCTTCTTTCGCCCGCCCGGGTTCAGCCCCTATATGGAGCGGGAAGAAAGAAGAGTTTAGGGACTGGACTAACCCCATTTATGCCTGTACCGGCTCGAGATAATCACGCACGTTATTCATCGGTCCACGTCACATTTTGCGGTAGGTCGAAACATAGTTTTTTGAATACTAGGGGAAAAAAACTTGACAGGTAGAAAGTGTCGAGCATCATGAGAGAAATATCAGAAGAGTTGTGGAAACATCACACTATTTGAAAAGGCGTGGTCGTAAAGCCTTCGTACAGTCGTTGTTTTCGCGGTCATAATAGCGGACTTCAGTGACAAGTGCATAATGGTCGATAGTCAGAAAATCTCACTGTTAGGCTCCAAATATTTCGCCTTGACGTTTATTCACTGTTCTCATTTGGTTATTCATAAGAAATGAGTTTTCAAGCAATTAAAAAGCTCGCTCTGATGCAGCACAAGAGCTAGGGTTGAATGAGCAAAACGTGTCGGCATGTACTCTGTGTAGTCAGTGGACTGGTGACGACACGTTTTTACGAGTACGTGCGGATGCAAAATTTACTTCGGATATAGACTATTTACTACGGATATATCCTATTTGCATTGTTTAAAAATGACATTCATTACTGAACGAATTTAATCCTAATATTGTTCTAAGTATTTTAAAATGTTTGTAAAGCAGTCTTGAACCAAGTCGTAAACTTGCTTTTTTTGTTTCTCTATGGTAAATTATTTGTCGTGATTCTCTGAATTTTCCACAAACAGTATACTTCTCAGTTCCGTCAACGCCTTTCGCTGTCAGATTGTGGCTACAAGGTTGAATATCTAATTACTTTTCTTTGATAAAAACACGACAGCCAGCTTTGTTTTCAGTTCTAATTTTCCAGCTGTTTTACAAGATCTAGAATTTATTGGACAGTAAGACGAAACTACCATCGACTAATTTTCGGGCTTTTCTGTATAACTACAATAAACATGTGAAATTCAAACAGGTAGATAACTACTGTACTATTTCATGACGAGACGCAAGTAGGTCTGGACTGCAAGTACCCGATTTCCGAATTAATTAAGTTGCGGTTTACTACGTGATTGAATTCTGTCAACAAAGAGAGGAAATCGGGATCAAATAGGATTAAAATAGAAATTACATGTTAGATCAAATGAAAGATTGACGACTGATGTATCTCATGACTCACATATCTCAGTAACTTGGCACGAATGAGTCGAAGGTCAAATTTTTGCAGTTCGCGCGGTTAAATGACTCCGAGGCCGGGATCTTTGCCCTTCTCTCGGGTCGAAGGTGCTCGGCTGTTAGATCCTAACCAAACGTGGTAAGTTCTTAGTAGAAAAGTTTGTGGCGAGAGTGCGGTAAAATATTTCTCTCATAATGAGTTACCGGCGCGCTTTTCAGACAGTGTCGTGAGGGTAAAGCGCAGCACTCTTCACACAGTTGATGGTGCCGCGTTTGAAGGGAAGGCTTCCTTAGAAGATGAAATCGTGGCTTCGTCGTTTGGGACATTTCTTCGCCATTCACCAAATTCTGGTGTATCTTAAGAGAATGCATTTGAGAGGTTAAGAGGCTACTAAGTAGCCATGATCACAGTATTTTGATCGACTGAGTCAATATTAAACAACAACAACAAACCGATGGCGCGCTCACTCACGTGGCAGCGATTTCGACCCCTGTTGCAAAGGCCACAGCGAATCGCCGTTTGGAGATGCCAACGACCTTATCAGTTGTGTTCTCCCAAAATGTGGATGAAGATGCCGGTTATTTCTTACTAGCACCGCCAAGAAGCAACGGCAAAAAGGTAAGCTTTATGCACTAGTCATTTGTTTCCTCCGCCCCCCCACCCCCGCGACATGCGGGGACTTTGTCGGGCAATAGCGGGGGAATTACCGCAGCTTTGCGATGATTTTATGCCCAGCCCCCCAGGGACCTTACCTCAAATTTGCCTGACCTAAAATACCCCCGGGAAACCCCGGGGAAATTTTCAAAAACAAAGCGCTCACGAGGAGACTGTGTGCAAAGGATTCTGGGTACATTCCTCCCAGCAGCGATCCAACATGACTACTAGAGAGGATAGCGTGACGAAGTAAGTGTCAACAATCCTTTTATATCCTTATGTAAATGAATGCTGAGAACCTAATGTTGAGAACCTTGCCCCGTTCCCTAGGGTTTTAGAACAACGAAAGCTACACTAAGACAATCAGTAGAGTCGATTGTATTTAGTCACTTAGTTCGCTTTCTATTCACTCGTTACAACAGTTGTGCAAGAGCTACTCTTCACATTGATTTTAGGCTAGTACATTAGTTATGATTGGTTGTCGCTAAGTGATAATCAGGAAAAAGTCAATCAATTCTTGTAGCTGAAGTGTTCATAGTCTCATGAAATCTAAACCGAATTTAAACATCTGTCACTGTGCTGTCACAACCATGAAGTCAGTCCGACATTGATAAGCCTGATGGTAATTGAAAGAAAACACTTTGACCTTTATCCAGACAGACAAACAGACAACCTTTATTTGAGCACGATAAGTTAAAAAGCTGTGCAGCTTGTGGGGTCGTGCGTGAATACTAAAACCTAAAACCTAAGAATAAAATATGTACATAATGAATAACAAATTATAATCAACTATTTAAATCAGAGACTATATTTACGCTTTGTTGTTGCGAGAATTCCGTTAATATGTGATTTCACTTTCATAACTCTAGATGGAAAGCTTTTTTTCAAATGCTAGAATAAAGGACAGAGCTGAGGAGTATGCTAAGCTTTACGCCCAGGTGGGTACTTGGACCAAGCTTGGGTATATAGGGGTGCCGCCGAGGGTTTGAAATCCTGACCCTGTTTAGGAAAAAAATACGCTAAAAACCCAACCCTGTGTTGGACAACAGCCTCCATTTCAAGACCCTGTTTAGGACAAGTGACAAAATGCACACTCACTGGTTTTACAGGAATTTAACATCATGCTCGATGCGTCTAAAACCCAGTTTTCAGCTGAGTTGTTGCGTCTCTACACTTGAACTAAATAAAAAGCCTTCAAGCATTAAAGTCTAAATTAGTTAGCGTAGCAAAATGTCTTCATTGCATCTATAGAAAGGTGATTTTTTTAAAATAGCAAATTAAATCAAAGAGGAATGATTTCTTCAATTACTGTATAATGAAAAAGTGGAACTTATATTTTTGAAGTTAATTTTATTTTGATTAAGGCATTAATAGAACTTTAGCAGAGAAAAATATCCCTAAACAATGTATATACCAGCGGGATCCATCACGCTTGTGCCACACAGTAGCATCTTTTTTCATCACGCCATCCAAGACGGAGCAACTAGACCTACCAGTACGATCTGTTCCGTAAATGCGCACGTGTTATAATACAGCTAAGTGGATAACAGTCTCGTCCCCAGAGGCCGCGCTCCTGTTGGTCAGCACCAAGAATCGCGACCTCTGGCTCAGTCTAACGACATTCCGGCTTTGAATGGCTTTGAAAACACAATAGATTGAGACCAGAACCAATCAGATTTGTCAGACTTGACTCTGAGCATGCGCAGAGTGAATCGCGGACTTCCGGTGTTGGACCCGGCCAGAGGTTGCGATTCTTGGTGTGTGACCAAAAGTAGCGCGGCCTCTGGGGACGAGAATGAGTGGATAAATATTTTACATTGAGATGCCGACTACAATAGCATTCTGTCCAGAATGTTGATTGATGACATTGTAATGTCCGGTTAACAGTCGCTTTACTCAGTTGACATTATGCAAATCACGTCGCTTGTCCGCCGCTCGATCGCATGCTCTTTTAACTTCTCGCAGGCTCCGGGTCGCGGGCTAAGAAAAGAAAGAGACTCCTCGCAGTCTGGGTTAAAGTCTTTTGGCTCGTAATATACCATACCCTGTTTAGGACAGGTTTTTTAACCCGTTTATGACAGAGGCAAGTCAAATTGTATACCCTGTTTAGGACAGCGAGGCCCAAAAAATAGGTACGCAATGCGTACATGTGTCTGCTATTTGGAAATTCAACAATCACATGGGAAACAAGGCAACGCACGCATTCGCGAACGACGGACATTTGCATTTTGTCTCCGTAGCTTTTGGGTTTCCCTGTGGCCGTTGGAAAAACCAGGTACATGTACGTGATTGAGCTTTTTTCATTTCTTAAGTTTGTCATGAATTTCTTAAAAGGTGTTGTCTCAATATTGTTGTTGGTGGGTGTTGTGTCTAAATAATGGTGGCTGTATCAAAGTTTCCCTAGCAAAATTTTCATGAGATTCTACAATATGAATTGCTACATTCTGACAGTCTGCAACTGCTTATACAAACAGTGCATCGCACCATGTACCTTGCATTGATATACTGATTATTTATATATTCATTCCATGAATTCTCAGTATTACTTTCAATAAGGCATTCAGGGATATTGCTAAGGTTTTGAAGACCAGCTTGTCTAATGAGTAAGTGATGATTGGGATCACCATGTAACTGATGAGAAACTGCTCGGAAAAAACAGTCGCCTTCAACACTAAAATCAACAGGTCTCAATCCTAGCTGATGTAATCGCATGTTTCACAACATAGTGGAACCAACTGACGATATAGTTTAACCGTTTAAATTTTGTTCAGGGCCTGGATCTAACTTGATATCACCAGATGCCAAAGGCTTCATTCTTGAGACACAGTGTCTTTTGGTACTGCTGGTTGATTTTGTTATTTTGTTATTATTTAGGGAGGAACTAATTATTTGTTTGTTATTTTGCAAAAGTTTGCTTGCTGTCACACTTTTTAGTTTTAAAAAGTTACTGAAAAAACATTCACATTTGTGCAGATATGTTACATACTATAACTTATAGCAAATCCTTAAGCCACACAATCTGGACGATTTAGGAGTATATTTTCTGAGAATACACTTCAGCTTGCACTTAACTTTTCTCTTTTTCATGGTTCTTATAACCTTTTTAGGTAATCTAGACAGCTCTCGGTCTCTGCGTCATTTCACTTGTTTAACTATTTTGGAATGGCCACGAAATGTTTTAGCACAAGATGGCGGCAAGGCCACAACAAGGCTCATCATTGCAGGGAAAGTTTTGCTTAAACTTCTCCTCAGGTAATAGTTATGCACCAGTCAATGTTAAGCCCGGGGGAGGGGTGGGTGGGTGGGGGTGCAACTCCAGGAGATTTGGCAGTATCTCCTTTCCCATTGGTGAGGAATGGTTAAAGATTTGACATAAAACAAGTTCCCGAGGGTGGGGTAATTTGACAAAAATCCACAGGAGCCTGGAGCCTAGTCCTGCCATCTTGAAATTATACCCAGAGCTCCTTGGGATTGCAGCAGCATTTTGGAAGTTGCTTTGTGTGGTGCCCTTCACACACAAGTGATCGTATAAAATTTGCCTGTTAACTTCTGAATGTTCATTATCGCGTTGGACTTAAAAACCTTGTAAAAAGGGGCTTGGGAAATGCCACCTTTACAAGGCCTGGGATACAGCAAGACATAAAAAAGGCTGTGGCAGCGAGGGAATTTCAAGAATTTGTTGAAGGAGGTGAGTGTTTTGATCTCAGTGTTATTCTTATGAACGATTGATAGTCTGAGTATTAAAAAGAGAGCATAAATAAGGTAATTGAAATATTAATTTTTATGGTAATTTTTAACTTCTGTCGTGATTAGCTCCCACCAGTACTACGTTGGCTTTGAAATCCCAACTAATGACTATGACTGGAAGTGCCCTCTCTGCATTGCAGAAGATCTCATGTGACATAAAGTTTGTTTAATCTTTTTAGAGTAACGAAGAAATAAATTGCATTGTAATTTTCAACATCTTAAATCAAACAAAATTTAGAACCAGGGAAGGTGTATTTGACATCAGTGTTCCCCCCTCTGGGTAAAGCATTTGACATAGAAATAGGCAAAAATGTCAAATCCCCCTGGGTGTGCCCCCCCCAGGGGGGGGGGGCTTAACATTGACTGGTGCATTACAAACAAAACTACTAGTTCTGATATGAAGGCTGGGTTGGCTAAAAATTAACTGTAATTAGCTAATAGCTATCGAGAAGATTACTAGTTCTTAAACAAATTCGTGCGTATAAACTGTCCACAGCTTTCGCAGACGTTCGGGCAATGATAGATGTTTTCGGCGTTTGTTTCCCCATATATGGGGCTGATAAAACTTTAAAATTCGTGTCTTCGCAAGTACAGGAGTATAACTCTATGGCGCCGAGCTTAGACTTGCCACAAGGTGACCTTGTATGAATTTCAGGGTTAAATATGTTAGGCCGCGAAGCGGCCGTTGTTTAGGTCGCGAAGCGGCCAAGCGAGCTAGAGGTACTGAATAAACAGGACGAGGGACTTTTCAGAAAGTCTATGCCGAGCTGTGTATCGATCGACAACTTGAAAGCATCTGTCAAAGCCATTTATTCGGCCAAGTTGACCCGTACTTCGAAAGCTGTGACATATTGAGACAACACCTTTCAAGAAATTCATGACAAACTTCAGAAAATGAAAAAACTCACTCACTTACCTCGCTTTCCAACGTCCACAGTGAAACCCAACAGCTACGGAGACAAAACGCAAAATGTCCTTCGTTCGCGAAGCGTGGGTTGCCTTCTTTCCCACGTGATCGATGACGCAGTTGCCGACTTATTTCCTTGAGTTCTATTGGTTCCGAATGTTGTCTTGAATTCGTAATTTTCTCGCAACCAATGGTAAGGGTTACGATAATTCACGATTGAGTGACGACATTCATCGTGGTTCACGACAGATTCACGACAAATGGTTACGCTTTACCTGTCCCTCATGTACATTATCACAAAATGGACTTGTAATGAAAACCTCAGTCAAACCTCCATACAAATTTTTCACACTTGTTCTATATGAAGTAGTGATCGAAATTTCTACAGCTCTGCATAGTGTCTGCATTTGCATATGCAAATAGCAGACACAAAAACCATACCCTATCCAGCGGCACGTCCCCGTATAACGCAAATAAGGGAGTACCCCCCCCCCGGGGGGGGGGGCTATACGTTGATAATCGGTAAGTACACAATTCAACAAAGACACTTTTTGGAAGAATTAATCGTTATATCTTCTCAGCCTAGCTTTTTTTTGCAAGGCTTCAGTTTCTAAACATTTATGAAAGGGCAAATTCTGAATTTCCCGTCATGTATACGTTCTACCAATGCACTTTCTTTGTCCCTTTGTGCTTTAGAATCTCAAATGCCTTTTAAACCCCCGTAAAGTAGCAATGTTGTTGCCAACTGAAATTTGTACTTCCTTCTAAAAAGACAAACTACATTGTAGCTTATAGCTATCTTGAATTTATCTTCTTAATAATTTTACAATCACAATTTCCTAAATCTTAGCTCCTTACTAAAAGTGCTTAAAAAGAAATGTGGTACATATGCCCTGCATTGTGACAGCCACCCACGTGGCCAGGTTTCTCTCGACAATAACGAGTTCAAGAAGGGGTACCAAACAATTGTGTTTGTTGCTGGCATGGCTCACGATTTTCAAGTCTTCTCTCATCTTATTTGTTATTCTCCCACACTATTTGTCCGATCAAAAAGCTATACTCCAAACAAACTCAGTGGTAAGTATTTTAAGCTGGTTGAAACATTCCTAATAGTTGTTGTTTCTCAAAATGTATTTAGCCCAGAAATAGACAATCCCTTCTTTTACAAGGTCTTTCAGCTAGCCCCGGGGGGTGGTGGTTTTGCAAAGAAATTCTGCCCTGATGGGTGGTGGAATTCCCCATAATTAGCATCGCTTGTTTGCAAATTCCCCCGCTATGTCGCGGGGGTGGGGTAGCGGGGGAAACAAATGACTAGTGCATTAAGAGTTTGTTGTCCGCTTAAAATTTCAGTCAATTCATGAATAAAAGAAAGTCGTAAAATCGTGTTTATCGTATATTTTCAAGGGATCCGATTTTTGAGTCGCTGGCTTTTGC
>JAHPZR010010736.1:70000-75000 GCA_019787425.1 Platygyra sinensis | reverse complement strand
ATTCCAACCGAAATTTCCGGAATCTTTGGCATAATGGAAAGCACCCTAACTAGTCAAGTAATTGTACTAGGCGTACCTTCCGCCGCGACAAAAAAATTTCGGGGACGCCTGATCGCAGGTTAACACCAATCAACAGCGAAGGATCACCCACTGTGCACACAGTGGACTTCACGTGAAGACATGACATACATGTGTATTTCGATTATTACATTCGCATGACATTAACGGTTGGGGGGGGGGCTGAGAACTACTTCCGGTGAAAAAGTTTCCTGATTCGAAGGGCTTCGCTGTCGTGGGCCGGGGGGGGTGTATGTGACGCCGAATGTTATTTGTATGGTGGATATTACAGCCTTTTAAACTCGGAACATGCTAAAACTGAAAATTTCGAAGAATCTCGACAACTTTCACTCTCTCTCTCTCGAGGACGGCAATCCGTCCTCGGGCCGGTAAATTCTTTGTAAGTGCTACCGAGGATCGAAAAATTTGGGCGACTGTCAGGAAGTGGCAAATTATAAAAGAATGTTACGACAAAAATATTATTCGTTGAATGAGAGCTAACAAGTTATGTCCTCTTGTTCCCAGGATATTAAACAAAAAAGAAGTTAACATGTTTGGGCAGCTTTTAGGTGTCTGCAGCAGAGGTTTGATATGGTTAATTCGAGGACATTTTATGATACTCGTTTCAGTCCGAGATCTTTTTTGTTAAAGGTAAACAAAAGTATGAAAACTGTTCAAAATAATGTTCAGTTTGAAGACTGTGTGGCACCAAGTTAAACTACAAAGTTATCAGTAAACCAGGTTTAAACGAGTCAAAGAGCTTATTTCTCTTTCTTGCTATTTTTGAGTTATTTTTTTGTGAAAAAAAATCTTCTTAATCGGCGCATCGGGTATGTTATGGACGGGTCAATGTGATGGTGCAATAAGAGGCTTAACCCTTTAGTGCCCAAGGGGTCTCCCTTTGACGAGTAAAATCGTCTGGCGTCAGACAGTAAAATCTATGTCACTGTTGGGCATTAAAGGGTTAAACAGTTCGTGTCTAGTCGTTGTTGTCAGTTGTTGTGCTACAGATTGATCAGTTGATTGCTTGGCTATAGTCATCAGTGAATCAACAAGGACTGCTTGCAGATAAGAAACGTGAGGGTAGATGTTCGGGTGATTATTAACCATGACGTCATCATTGAAATGAACGATGATGCAATAATATAGTTTGTGTTGATCAAGTGTTATGGTGTCTACAGTAATAAATGAGTCATCGAGGGGTCTCTGGAATGTGCATTGCGTTGTGACCGTAGTGCTGGGAAAACAGCTAATTTTTAAAAGCGCGGTTATAAGATCTACGATCTTTCTTGTCGTCTCTAACCCATACCTTACTTACAACAGTTTTGACCTACATGTACTATATTTCTGTTATTCCATCCACAAAAATAATATAGGTATTAAATCATCATCTGTCAATACTCTATGTCTTATTATGGAAGCACACAATACACATATATGGCTTGCCCCTCTACCAAAAAAAAAATTCACAGCCCTTTTTTTGCGCAACAACTCAAAAACCTACAGAAAAACAGTCACCCATTCTTCCCCCCCCCCCCCACTTCCACCAGCCCATTTATTCCAACAAAAAACTCCCACACGCTTAGCGCGCCTATATTTTATCCATACCCTCTTGCGACAACTTCAGATAACAACTTATCTTAGCGATATAAGATCATATGTACATCAGATTCTCAGTTTCTTTCTTGCTGTACATTATATTGTAGACAAACAAAAATTGTCAAATTAACTAAATTATCACTGTAAAGAGTCGCTTAAATGCTCCCATTTTCATAACCTTTTAATTAAAAAAATAACTCTTGCACGCCTTGCGTGCCTATGTTTTTAAATAGTCTCTCGACTTCCGCTGCCCTTATGCTTTTGTTCTCGACAAAGTTTTGAGGTCTGGAATTAACTTTAAATTAAAGCATTTTTAGTTATTAGGTAAAATGTGAACAGTTCATGTTAACGAGAAACCAGATCTAAAATGCAAACAGTACTTATAAATTCAAAATGCGTCAACAAAGGGTATAAATATAAATATATCCTATCGAATACCTACCTCAGACGCTCGCCTCGGCGGCTAACAGACGATTCAAATGACTCGGTGGCCTACAGAGAAACGTTTACAGCAATTACTGTACGGGTCGTTGAGAAATATTGGAAAACTTTAAGTTTCTGAATCGACGAAATTAACGTCGGCACTGCGCACAGCCAACTTTACGTGCGTTCGAAAACGACTGAAAATGACATCAAATAACAAGCGCAAAATAATAATCAAAATAGGGGATTTCCCACATTCCATACATGAGAGATCATGGATGATAAAAGTCATTGGTTGTTTACCATTTACATGGGGAAACCGGTTGGTCGATGGTTCGTGCAAATGGAAAGCAAAATTCCCAGTTGAAAATTTCCGTTTGAGAAAGCGTGTACCATTTGAACAACAGACCCAACTTACCGAAAGAGGCTAGGACGAGTTTGGACATCTTCAAAATGGCGGCTGAGCTCGTCTTATTGAGCGAGGCTCTAGATGCCTCAATTGACGAGGAACTACTTCTCGATCGTGAGGAAGACGAGGAATTCCAAGTAATAGCGGCCACTTCAGCTTTCATGAAGAGAGAGCTGAAGAGAAATGTTGGGTTTTGCGAGGTTGTGGTGCCTTCTTATTCAATCGAGGAGTTTAGATCGCACTTCCGTATGACAAAAACCACTTTCGAAGTTCTTGCATGAGAGTTGGCAGCTACAGGTGCAATCCCCACAGGAAATCGTTTTGGAAGAAAACCAATACCATTACAGAAGCCATGTTGACGCATCTCACGTGACGGAGATCAAAAAGTTGGCATATGGCCTGGAACTGGTTTCGAATGGCAAATGGTAAGCACATTTTCCGTTCGGATACTCCGTTTGGGAATTTTGGACTACCTCTCGAGACGTTCCGTTTATTTTGGAAAATTTCCGTTCGGGCAAACCAAAACGGTCTTACCATTTACATCCCAACCGAAATTTCCGGAATTTTTCGGTAAATGGTAAACAACCATTGGGAGATCAACACACCCATGTGGCGTGATCTTAATCTGGCAAACTCGCTGAATCGTACACGTTACGATCGGAGTGTCAGAGAAAGGATTCGAAAAGTCGCGTGTATGTTACTCACGGTTTCTGTACACTAACAAAAATTAATTTTACTTGGCTTCTCATCTTCGATTACAACAACTTATTAGTAACTCTTTTCAACGCTAAAAGATTGATTTTCAATTGTCAGGTAGGGGGTAGGTATGAATGACCTTCTGTGATATCAACATAATACGTGTCGCTTTGACACGAAGCGACACAAACAAATCCTCCAAGAAAACATCCCCGGAACGTACGAGTAACGCACGCGGACGAACTTCACTTGCTCCTAATGACCTCCCAAGGGTTTTCTAATCTAAAAGACACGGTGATTGGCTTCTAAGAATAGAAGAAGCGTGTGAAATATTTGTTGCTTGGAGTTGGCGCACGTTTATTCGCGCGCTGAAAGATTTGTAAGTGATCAAGATTTGGAAACAGCCATAACAAAAGTTCTCGAAACGTTCGACGGTGTGCAGAGCAAAATGGATGGAATTGCGAATTTTATACGCAGTAACGATGTGTTGGCGGTTTTACCGACGGGATTCGGGAAATCACTGCTGTTTCAATTAGTGCAAAATGGAATTGACTAGCCTACACGACTTCTACGGTTCGTGACATAATGTATATTTGCCGTTCTCTGTTAGGTCACTCGACCTTGTTGTCGCTTCCCTCATGTTTATGAAGGGCACTTCATGTTGTGTTATTCGGAGGAATTTTAAGCAGAATTTTAAGCCGTTATCTGCGTGTCGCTTCGTTGAGTCTGAAACGTCTGATTTGCTATGTGTTAGTGTTTTGTTTTGGCTCATTTCTACTGCAAGTTTCTTGCAGCTATCTGATCGAGCTTATGTTCCTCGAGCTCGATGTATGGGTTTATTCCTCCTTTGATCGTTCTTGTACCACAGGATTAAAATGTAGCTCTTTACGAGCAAGTCTTTTGACTGCGAGCTTGAACAACGTTTTGAACGTGCATTTGTAGCTTCTCCTTTCCAACGAATAATATTTTGTTCGTAACATTCTTTTAAATTTGCCACTTCCTTGACAGTCGCCTCAAATTTTTCGATCCGTCGGTAGCACTTTACAAAGAATACGCGGCCCGACGGACAGATTGCCGTCCTCGACAGTCAAAAGTGTCGAGATTCTTTCGCAAATTTTCAGTTTTAGCATTTTCCGATAAAAGGCTGTAATATCCACCATTACACATAACATTCGCGTCACATAAACGGCACGACAGCGAAGCCTTCGAATCAGGAAACTTTTTCACCGGAGTAGTTCTAAGCAAACCAAACGTTATGTCATGCGAATGTAATAATCGAAATCCACATGTCATCTGTCATGTCTTCACGTGAAAGTCCACGTGTTCACAGTGGGTGATCCTCGCTGTGATTGGTTTAACCTGCGATCAGGCGTCCCGAACATTTTTTTGTCGCGGCGGGAAGGTACGCCTGATACAATTACTTGACTATTTGGGTGCTTTCCATTATGCCAAAGATTCCGGAAATTTCGGTTGGAATTCAAATGGAAAGGTTCGATTCGGTTTCTTCTGACCGGAATATTCGGGATGACCTCTGGAGGTGGTCCACATATTTCGGTCGGAATATTCCGACCGAAATTCGCCGTTCCATTTTTGACAAACCGGTTCTTTGCCCTAATAAGGGAATTCGGTAGAAGAATTTAAAATGACAACAGCCATTTCTATTGGCTCCCCCAATTTAATCGGAAAATGTCGTTCCATTTTCCTCAGGTATTCCCACTGATCTCTGACCGGTCAGTTTGGCATAATGGTAAGCACCCTTTGTCTGTTGCTAGTCCAGAATCTGGACTTTTCTCTGATTGGTCAAGAAACAAAAAGG
>JAHPZR010010736.1:0-67500 GCA_019787425.1 Platygyra sinensis | reverse complement strand
AGATGAGTATGCAGATCCGGGGGGCACTCTTGGCACTTTTGTCTCAAAAGGAAAGTCAATCATCTTCAGCCACCTGTAGTAGCAGTCTTGGATTTCCTTTCTGAACTGTTTAACAAAGGACTTACTTACAGTGCTATCAACTGTGACAGAAGTGCATTGTCTTCTTATGTGTCCTTGGATGATGGATCTGTAGTTGGACAGAACCTGCTAGTTTAATTTGTCGCCTGTTGAAAGGTGTTTTCCAGTCACAGCCACCTAAGCCCAAGTATACAGAAGTTTGGGATGTCCAAGTTGTCTTAACATACCTGGCTACCGTTCATCCTGTTGAATTATTGACACTCAAACAACCCATGTTAAAAACTTGTAATACTGTTGTTATAAGTATCGGGTCAGCGAGGCCAGGCTATTCATTTGTTAGACATAAATCATATGTTTGTGACTGATGAAAAATACACATTTGTCATCCCTAACCACCTCAAACAAAGCAAACCAGGAGTATCTAACCCCAAAGTTGTTCTGGAATCATTTGAACGACCCTCTATTTGTGTTGTTACTACGCTTAAGGAATACCTTGCGAGAACCAAATCATTGAGAGGTAGTGGCTAATCACAGCTGTTGCTAAGTTTCGTGAAACCTTATAAGCCTGTAAGCCGGGATACTGTAACTAGATGGGTGCGATGTACCTTAGCGTTAACTGGTATTGATATAACAAAATATTCAGCTCACAGTACCAGAGCTGCCTCTGTTTCAGCAGCCAGCAGGGCTAATGTAAATATAGATGACATTCTGCAAACTGCAGGGTGGTCGGCATCTGAATGCTGCTTAGCTCGTTTTTACAACAAACCTATAGCTAAGGCTTCAAGCTATCCAAGATCAGTCTTGTCATCTATGTAAAATGTATCATTTACACATTGCCATTAAACGGGCATGTAGTTGTTTCTTCATGTCCGCGTTGCTTTGAAGTCTCATGGAATCTCTCAGCATGGTAACGAGGTAGAATTTAAAAATTAAACGAGGCTTACCTGTAAGTTGAAGTTTGATTGTGATTCTACCGATTTACAGGATGCTGAAAGATTACAAGCCCAATTTCCCTACCCACCCCTGTGTTGTTGGGTAACACTTACATTCAGTCTTTAACTCTAATCGGCGCATGCGCTTGCTATCTCATGTAATCTCTCAGCATCCTGTAACTCGGTAGAATCACAGTCAAACTTCAACTTACAGGTAAGTCTCGTTTAATTTTTAAACTTTACGCCAAATCGTATACTTGGCGTAAAGCTGAATTAAAACAGTGATTTATGTTTCTTTAATTGGAATTTAAAGGTATAATTATACTCACACTAATTCTTAATCTTGGCGTTAAGTTGGCTGACAGACGGAATTTAACCTCCTTTAAGCTAACTTTAATATCGGAACTTTCCCTTAAATATAAATTCGGCGAAAACAGCGTCGTAAAACTAAACTTATTGACTTGATGAGGTCAAAATTGTACTGCTTGAGGGAAAAATATTCAAAATTCAATACTTAGTTGTTTAATTTGGTTTAACATCAAAACACTATCAAGACACGTGTGAAAGCAAATACAAACACATCACCAGAAAGGTTTAGTTGAACAAAGGCAAAGAGGAACAGCATAGGTGAATGTTTTACAATTTGCATTTATACTTACAATGTAAATAAGTTAAAACAGAACAAGAAAATGATATCTTCCTTTCCATTTTTTTCTTTTTAATAGACAACAATTTTCATCTCTGATTAACAATACGACCTTATTGTGCAAATATTTAGACACCGAATGACTGTCAATCCGTTTTACAAAATATACAGAGCGTGACAGTCATTTTTAGTGAATGACAATAGGCAAGAGACTATGAGGTGCAATAGGCTAGTTTCGAATTGTGCAGAAACAAAAGAACAGAGTCGAGGTTCAGGGGAATAATTAGCATTTTGTATTGTTCAAAACAAAGGAAAATGCAATATTTACTTTCCATTGCTTTGTAATCAGTCGCAGTGACTGGGACATTTTCGAGACATAAGGAGTGATTTAGCTGTGAGCATTAAAATGTATTACAACGAGACCAAGAGTGACCAATGTTGATATCGACGTTACAAGCACCGTGGTGTCCAGTTCTCCTTGCTCGCCTTATCCCACCCTGGTCAGGACAGCTTCCTGGCAGAATTTTAATAATTCCCTACAACCAGCGATAGTCTGACACAGTTTACTGTCTTCGATCAGACCTTTCTTTTTTTATCACTTGAGTACTTTTAAGGATATATCGTGACAATGAGCAATTCTCACTGAATTCTCAGTCATCAACAGTCGCCCTTTGAGAAATGATTAGACTAGGAAACAGTTGACTATTCGGATATAAGGCCGGAGAGCTCGTTCCTTACGGAAGTCAAATGACCTAAATGAACTTCAGTGATACCAAGTTGTCGCTTTCGCAACTTCTGTATATGAAATACCTATGGCTGAGTAACGTAGAAAAAAATACATAAAACATCAGTATTATTAAGCAAAATTTGAACACTGCATTCCACAAGAGAAACCAGATCCACAATACAGACAACATGCACATACAAGGCCGTACATGGCGGGGGAGCAGGGGGGGGGGGCAGTTGCCCCCGCCAGGAAAACTAATAGGGGTGAAAACAAAACGTCCGACTAGAAACCCTGTCTGTATACGGGAGATCCCTGTGATGGTTTGTGGAGTTTGCCCCCGCAGACAAAAAATCCTAGGTACGGCCCTGACATACGGATTCAAAACGCGTCAACAAGTTTGAATCTAATACTCACCTCAATCTTCACCTCAGCATGAAACAGAGAGAAATCTTTGATTCAGATGACTCTGCTGCCTGTGGAGAAACGTGCTTTATTACCGATCAAACAGAAATATCTTTCAAAATCGCTATCTTTCTTAGTACAATTTTATAATTTGCACACTTTTTTTCTCGACTTCCGCTGCGGTGCGTCCATTATGTTTTTACTCTCGACAAAGTTTTTAGAAATTAACTTTAAATTGAAGCATTTCTAGTGACTAGGTAAAATGTTAACAGTTCATGGCTAAAGAGAAACCAGATCTAAAATGCAGACAGTACTTATGAATTCAAAGTGCGTCAACAAAGGGTATAAATATATCCTATCGAATACCTACCTCAGACGTTCGCCTCGGCTTACAGACGATTCAAATGACTCGGTAGCCTATAGAGAAACGTTAACAGCAATTATTGTACGGGTCGTTGAGAAATATTGGAAAACGTTAAGTTTCCGAATCGACGAAACGTCGGCACAGCCAACCTTACGTGCGTTCGAAAACGACTGAAAATGACACCAAATGCGCAAAATAATAATCAAAATAGGGGATTTCCCACATTCCATACATGAGAGATCATGGATGATAGAAGTCATTGGGGAGATCAACACACCCATGTGGCGTGATCTTAATCTGGTTCAATTGTACACGTTACGGTCGGAGTGTTAGAGAAAGGATTCGAAAAGTCGCCTGTATGTTACTCATAGTTTCTGTACACTTACAAATTTTACTTGGTTTCTCATCTTCGATTACAACAACTTAGTAACTCTTTTCAACGCTAAAAGATTGATTGTCAATTGTCAGGTAGGAGCCCGGGGGGGGGGGGGGGTACTCCCATATATGGGCTATATACGTATGTGCCGCGGAATAAGGTGTGGTTTTTTAGGTTCTCGGTCCTTAAATAGGGTATCTTTTTGACCCTTTTGTTGCTGTGTTCCTGGTGTGGTCCTTAGATAGGTTTGCTAAATTGTATTATAATAATAAATAAATAATTTTATTGCTTCTATAGCGCACGATACATGAGAAGATGCTCTCGTGCGCTTTACAATGACAAAAACTAGAATTCTACTATTTACAGTCAAATCAGTTACATAAAAATGGAAAAATCTAAAGCTAATTAATATTCCAACTATAAAATTGCATAATATTAACTATATCTATTATCTTATACTGGAGTGTGAAAACGCCCGCCTAAACGAATTTTTGAGCCTTAAAAAGGGTATCAGTTTTCGCTTTCTTAGTCCTTAAATAGGGTTAGGGTTCAAGAACCTTCGCGGCACACCCCTATCCAAAATTTTCAGTAGTAGCCCCCCCGGGGGGTAGGAGGCAGGTATGAATGACCTTCTGTGATTTAAACATATTATGTGTCGCTTTGTAACAAACCCTCTGAGAAAACATCCACGCAACGCGCGAGTAACGCACACGGACGAACTTCACTTGCAACAAATGTTTAGATCAAATTGAACAAAGTTAAGGCGGGTGTACACCCGAATTTCATGATCAGTGAAATTTTGGTAAGTTTATAGAGAGGTTGAAAGGGGAAAAAAGGGTTTTAGAACACCACCAGACAGTTGCCCGACCGCACAATGGCACCCCAGGTTGTTGGGCAACTGTTTGGAGTGTATCTACCTATTTTTAACTTCAAACTCTAATTTTAAACTCTAGAAAGGGCCAACGGACAAATCAAAAGTACAAAACAGTTAACCCCAACCGTACGGTCAGCCTTTCTGTGTTCAGTTTCTTCTAATTTTAAAACAACACCAAATCTTCCAAATTTCCTATTTCCATAAATTTTACTAATCCTTTGAGAAAAACTATTTATCTCCAAATATACCTAAAAATCACCAAAACATTTACAAAACGACCCAAAACATAGATATTTGAAATGAGCATAGAGATTCTTGATTGCTTGAAACGTAAACGAGATATTTGCATTAAAAACATAAAACCCAGCCAAAATACGGCTTTCGGGTGTACCCCCGCCTTAACATACATCCATGCGAAAAATTATGTTGTATGTACTTTTTCTACATCGTTAACTACCAAGATTATCAAGGCAAATTGACAAATTGTCCCACTTTTCGGGTTTTTAGTTTTTGTCTAGGTCACACTTTTCACCCCAAACCACGTGACCCTAAACAATTGACCGCCGTGAAGTATATTGAGGCCTAGGAACTAGGCAAAAGCTGACTGACTCCGCATAGAGATTTTATGTGGTCCTGACTTGCAACGGTAAAGAATGAAAAATAATTGCTTATTACTGATCAAACAGAAATATTCTTTAAAATCGCGATTGAACATTTTTCTTATTACATTCTTGACACTCATTTCACACAATTTTACTTGTCGTAAAGAGTAAGGAACGTAGCACTATTTCTTGTCGTCTGGTCCGTTTACTGTAAATTGGGGGATGTATCTATAGAATTTCACCCCCATTTATTGTAAACTGCTATAGCAGTCTGGCAAAGTCCCACGCACAGTGTTGTAAAGCGCCAGAACTGATGGATATAGCGCTCCCCCCATATTATTGACAGATGAGTATGCAGATCCGGGGGGCACTCCCATATGAAAAGGACAAGGGTGCTCTTCGAATGTTTGAAGAGAATCCCCAAGAGATACCAAGGATCATGTTTCGTGAGCCTCCATTGAAATTATTCAGTTTCACCCCTAATAGGAACCAATTCTAAAACAACACTTTACCTCCTGGCATGATTTTTTCGTCTCAATGCCCTCAAATGTTCCCCAAACGCTCCCACTGTGGACGTTTTAAAGCTAAACACCTTAAGAGATACCAAAACCACTTTTTTTAACTCCTGAAAGATACAACGGGCACCCCCTGTCCCTTTTATGTAAGGAGTCCCCGTTGCGGGACACCGATATGGCTCGTGACCTCATGATGGTAACCGAAACTCGATAGAGTTTTCATTTGTAACATTTGCAAGCTTAGCTGTCGATAAACTGATTTAACATTCTGTGTTGGAGACAATTGATTGTCCAGACCTAAAAAACACTCGAACCGCAGAAGATAAATCAATATTTAACTTCAACTATAATACTATTGCGCGAAAATAATGCTTTAGTCCGTTTTCTTTTTTTTTCTCATTAGAATTCCTTTTGTATGTTCCCACTCTATGCACAAGGTACATTTCGCTTTAGAAACAACCAAAAATACTTAATAAATCGCAGACTATAATTTCGTACAAGCAGAATACGAGCCAAGTGGCTCATCAGGCTTGAGCCGCTTATCCCGGTTTCAGAAGCATGGAGCGAATAAGAGTATCTCTACTCCCCCCTGGATGGGATGCTAGTCCATCACAGGGCTACCCCCAGGATTAAATTCGCCAGTACCCATTTATGCACTTGGGTGGAGAGAGGCACTGTGAGAGTAAAGTATTGGAACCCAGACCGCTCGCTCCATAGTTGAGCGCACTAAACGTCATACAAATTAGATTCTCATATTTCGAAGACAGCCTTTGTATATGAGAAACAAATTGAATCCCTGATCATATGCCTCGAACATCATAACGTATATGATAACTGTGTGTGTTTTGTGTCAGCGAACAAAGGGAAATGTTTGCTTTTCAAATATAATTTTTGTTTTTATATATCAAAACTCAACGAATACCTGTGCAAAATACGGTAGGTTAGCCATTCTGTGCATGCGTCGAGTTGGGGGATTTTTCAACGCCATGCAGGGCGAAAAGACTGGGAATAAAGGGTAGAGTGCTCACGTGTATTATCCGCCAAGTCATCAAATATACGATTTATTATTCCACTGCCTTGTTGTCATTGTTATTGAAGGTCTTTTCCATTTGTTATCCAGACTTCCGCACGCGTATAAATTTGTATCCGCTTGGTTCTAAACTGGTAAAACCAGGATACCACACACTAACTTTGGACCTTTTTCGTCCCAGAACATGCTTTTGCCCTTGTTGGTAAGATTGGAAAAGTCATGTGAATTTTGCTAAGCTTTCTCGAGTGCCCACATCAGTTATGCAAATAACAGGCGGTCGCTTTTAAGTCCGCGACAGTAAAAAAACTAGCAAGCTATTATTATATTTAACTGCGCGGCAGTGTGTTATATATAGCTAAGCAAATAAACAACCTATCACAGCTTGCGTTAAAGTCTGAGATAACATCCAATCACAGTGCGCATTATAAGTGTAACAACGTTCTGTCATTCCGTCCTTCCTGTGTCCTGATTAAGCCCATAGAAATATGCCGGATGAATAATGATATGAAAAACTTTAATGAAAAACAAATCTTGTTTTATCCAAGTAAGTCTCTAGGTTCCTTCTTCCTTATTAGAGCTTTATATAAACGAAAGCCTACAATAAAGCATTGAATAAAGGGTTCAAAGAAAAAGATTAACCTATATTTTCAATATATCCCTTTCATTCTTTTCAAGTAATACTTCTTTCACATGAAAAATAAAGGTGTTTTTCAACTTTTTTCCCCCTTTAGCTTAGGCCTCTATGTATAAAAAGAATTAAATTCGCTTCCAAACTTGTGGTTTTTAGGAGTTATTTTTCATAGGTGACTGATTGATAGTTGCTCTTATAATCGTTCTAATCATGTTTGGTTTTGTAATGTTCCAGTTTGCTTTTTTCAATTTCATTTAGTTCACTGAAGAGTTTAATTAAACTTTGGTTTTATCATAGACATAAACATAATCTATTCATATATCCGGTAGACATATAGGTTCTCCACTGAAAGAGAGAACGTCTCGCTGGTTGAACAAATCCAGTTCTCTAAACAAGGACAGATTCTATTAACCAAAATCTAACTACGTAAGAGGACAAAAGTGATCGAGAAAGCACTGCATCAAGGTACGTTGCAACACACATACAAATTCATTTTGCCTAGCCTGTTTTTCGATTTACAACATTATCTCTCAAATATACGGCATCAATTATCTTTGTGTGGGATGAAACGACAAAACCAGATTCAGCGATTCTCAACCTAACAGATGAAAATTCAAAACAATCAGTACGGTAGACCTAAACTATGATTCAGAGAGACTATCACTCGCTGGTTTCGTGTGGTCAAATTTAATAATTATAATAGTGATGGCAGCAAGTTAAAATACTTGTTTGATTTTTAAACAAACTAAATATCGAAGCTGTCTCTAGCCTGCTAATACTTTTATTAAACCCTGAAGTGCGGAATATTAAAATAAGCAGCCTCTCGATTTGAGTTCTTTTGTTTCAGTCCCCGATGCCTCATAGCCATGTTCTTTCATCTCACTCGGCTGATTCGCTCCAACGTAGGGCTAACGCTCGAAACGTCAGCTATCGAATCTCATTACGGTGGCTAACCCAGTTGATAAAACCAGATTATCTTGTAATACTCTCACCGACGCAGCACCACAGTTTCTTTAGAAACTTACCCCTTGATTCATGCTCACCCTACAAAATAAGATCGGGCGATGATTAGAGACTATGTTATGAGGTAGATTTACCACACCGCAAAAAATTCATGTCATTATTTACTTCCAGTTATGGTTGTAAATCGTTTATTCGCACAAATTGTTAATTGTTATTAATATTGCCAAACAGGAATTCACGATGACGTTGGGACACTTGTTGGTTCCTGTTTTGGTCAGTCTCACTTTTTGCATCGTACAGAGCAGCAAAGGTTAGTTAATGACAAAACCATTAGTTTATCAGTCTGACAATACTCGTTGAATTGTCACTGAATTGCACTGCCACAAAAAGTAATTCAACGCGCGCTGGAGAAAGGCCATCCCAGTTGAAGGAGCCCAGCCAATACAAATCCAGGTAGAATCAGAAAATTTCCTTTGAACCTGGTGAATGTTTTTGACTTCGTGAACGGCGATAGTGGTTTTGAAAACATGATTAAAAGGTCTTTGTTTCTAACTGTTTTTGAGTTGTTTTTTATTGTCGCTCCAGCTAGTGCTATATCACGCCAAGCCTCGCTTTCAAGAGTCGCAATTCCCCCTTGTCGAATGCTTCGCGTAGGTAACGAGAATTCTCTGAGTTATGCGATTCTGCATCAAATACAATACTGACAGTGTTGAGTGAAGATGACCACTGACCAGTAATAACTAGTTTTTCAGCTGAAACATGGCCGCTAAGTCCCCCACCCCAGAATTCGTAGAATAACTTTTGCAAAAAGTAATACTCTATGGAACATTGCGACAAATTTGCCAAAAAAATTACAAAAGTTAAAAAAAAGGAACGCCTGTGGAGAAGCTAAGTTAATGCTCGCAGTGCAACAAGATGTTATCAATATTGGAGAGTTAAATCGTTAGTTCGTAAATTCAGTTTTCTTTGATGTTTAACTGGTAAATCTATCCCAGGGCCTGTGGAACCAATCGGGTGCCCAGAATGTTATGCCGAAGGAGAAAATGCTCAGGAGGAATGTGGAAACCACCTTGCCTTCGAGGATTGCAAGAAAAATGAGGTTTGTGCGGTGGGCAGCTTCAAACAAGACGACGGTTTGAATTTCATCGTGGATGTGTGGCCAAAACCGAATACCGGCGACGCAAAGCTTATTGTAAAGCCAACAAGGGATCATGTGTCGTAGCAATGTGCAAAAAGCCAAACTGTAGACCTGAACTTCCTGTCTCTGATGACTGACATGAAATTTCTGTGTAACGACGGAGAAATGGTTTGAATAAAATCAATGAAACCATACGGGACAGCAAAGGAATCAGGTTTTGACGTCTTTTTCTTTTCATAAATGATATTAAGGAAGAGATCAAGGTTTCTGTATCCTAAGACTGTTTTGAAATTGGAACTTTTAATACACAAATTCTTGAGACCCACGCTAGTCTAAACGTGTTCGATATCAACAAACCCTGAGTCTCCTTTATCCAGGCTGAGGAATTAACTAGCCGTACGTTGCTGGCAAATTTGTATCTGGCACTATATCTGTGCTCGGCTGCCTCGCCCGAAAATTTGTCAGCTAGCAGACACATTAAAGTGCACCTAACCCCAAAAATTTTTTTCGCTAAAACAATAAAGCTTATTTTGTGGAGGAATTAGCCGCAAAAATCTTTCGATTTGGTTAAATCCTCGAATTTCTGTGCCCCCTTGAAACCGAGTTTCGTATGGTTCACGACCGAACATAAGGAGTCTGGGGAGAGTAAAGCCGTGACGTCACTTCGAGAACGAAAGCTTCGGCTGTCCCAGTCGGGCCTTTTACTCTGTGTCAGCGTGGAAGCCTTTTTGCCGCACAAGTTTTTCGCTGGGGGCTCCCAGATCGACAGATTTCTGTTTTTATCAACAATATCTTCTACTTCGTCGGATTCTGAAATGAGCTTTGACTCAGAAGACTCCGAAATTTATTATATCGCTGAAGAGAATGACGACTCGCACTTGTAAACAAAGCAAAGTGAATAGTTAAATGATGACGGCCGAGCTGATTTATATGCTGACAACTCTCTGGCCAACGAAGAATGGATAGACAAAATGAGGTGGATGCTGACAAAGAACTCGAACGAGCTCTGATGGACAGACCCGAAGGCAATGATATGTAGAAGTCAAAGAGACTGTAGCGTGTGGTGCGTATATTTACTAAATTCGCGCATTCTTCGATCTTGCATTAACATACTTTCGTATAAATAAAAGTCAAGTCCGTTAACTTTCTCAAATTATTTTAACTTCACTCGTTCAACGTAGACCAAAATGATTATCCCATGACACAATGCTTGTGTTCTTTTCCTGCGAGTGTGGAAATTGTAGCGTCGCTTCCCTTCAAAACATCAGCGAATGTTATTGTTGTTATTATTATATTAGAGTGAGTTAGAAGGTTGTCAAGACTCAAAGAAGAGTGATCTTGTTCTTGAAGATATTGGTGCTGATGTTACCTTAAAGTGTGTTACTGAATATCCAGGAATTAAACCTGTATGGCTTCAGAAATGGAGTTTTTAAGATTAGTAGTGGGCAAATACAAAACTATCTGTCGGCTGTGCCGACTGACTGCTGTTGTTTCTCAGATCAGATGCAACAACGGCTGCATGAATCGATGGACGGTTATTCCAAATTCGTCTCGCTTAAGTCACTGAGTCAGCAAAATCCCTTCCTCTCTCTGAAAATCCAGGCATCGAGCGAGATCATCTGGTTTGAAATACTTTATGGAACAGATCACCGAACTCTTAGACGGCTATCACTTTGCACGAATCGAGCCATCACTTTGTACGTTTCTTCTCTTCAGGACATCTCTCCATAAAACGGTATGGCATGAAAGCGGAGTACCTCCTGTAAGTTTGTTGTGTTGCTACATCACACTACAGCGCACCTGGCTAGCATTTTTTTCGAACAACTTTTCCAGCCTTTCCCACAGAAACAAGTAAATATGCGAATCTCAGAATCATCGTGTTCTCGATCTGACGTCACATCCGGCCCTCGACCCATTCTCCGTTAAACTCGGTCGTGGACCAAAATGGCGGCAATTTCACATACTTTGACGAGCCATAGAAAATCAAAGATTTAACCAAATCGAAAAATTTTTGCGGCTAGTTACTCCACAAAATAAGCTTTATTGTTTTAGCGAAAAAAAGTTTTTGGGGTTAGGTGCACTTTAACTGAGTTAACCAACTCATTCGACAAACTTGTATGTGGTTTCGGGGGGGGGGGGGGGGGAATGAACACATCAATAGCTGTGTTTAGATCTGACATTAACAGCTTGAATTTGTCCTCGCATAAGTAGGCACTAAGAATTGGTAGCGAGTCCTGAAATTCGTGGCCAATTGAGGGCTCAGCGCGCGTCACGCACCATCTCTCAAGTCACGCTCTTGATCTTTCGGCGCATAGGACTGTAACATGATTCGAGCATACAACTTTAGGTATCAACAGCTCATGTCTGTTAGTAAAGAACCAATTCAAAGGACCAGAGTCCCTGGTTTTGAAAGCTTCAAGCTGTTTGAGATAGTTCACTTTCAGTAATTTGTCAGTAAGTTTTCGACTTTTAAATCACGTGAAGGTCACGCAGCATTGTTCCGAGAAAAAGAGCAAAACCCCATATTGTTGATAAGATTGAACTTCCGCCAGCCCGATTTGTGAGAATCGCACTGTCATCATTCTGTACTCAGGTCAGTTGTGTATCACGGTTCTGTTCACTCCAAGGCAAGTTGTTTTGAATTTAGCTTCAAGGAATACCATCTTAAAGTCCCATCCAATAATAGACAATACAGCTTCTCTTCCCTGGACTGTTCGTTTTCGCCACTGGAAGGCAAGTCCTGCAAGTCGCACTCGAAGGCGTTCGCAATCGCGACTTCCTCCCTCGAAGATCGCCCTCTTGCTTCCCTCGACTTGTGGCAAATCTGTTGTCAATGATTTTTTCCTGTAGGTCGTCTTGTTAAATAGAAGACCAGGTAAGTATTGTTAAAAGTTAATTTTATGGTAAAGTTGTGTGTCAAAGAAAGTTGTTTTGTTGCAGTCGGTTGTTGGCCGTGATCTGTTTTATTTAAGACTGTTAAATTATTCGCAACTACATTTACTAGCTTCTTAGAATAATTTAGAAAGCATCTGGCTCGCTCAGATCTTCAACAACTTGTACGGTCATCTTTTCAGTCGAAATCAAGGACACATTTTGAACGGTGCTTTATGGAAGACTATCCAGTTCTCATGATTTTATAAATTGTCCAAGGGAAGCCCAGCTCAAACGCGACTAAGTTAGACTTAAAAGTGACGGCTGATTCATATGTATGGCGACCGCGGTTATAAAAAATTGCTGACGTTGAAGTTCTGCTTAATTATAAGCAAGAGTATAAAACGGGGACGAATAATTACTAACTTTTTACTGAACAAAAAAAGATGGCGTGACATTCCCACGCAAAATGCGTTACACTTATGACGCGATATGTGTAAATTATTTTGGGTGCAAACACGCGAATACATCTATACCTGTTTTTTTTTTATGAAAACCAGGCCAGAAATAAATGTCTGAAATTTACACTGATTGGTAATTTAATGCCCCTTCTTACTGTAACCTGCGATCAGGCGTCCTTTTTTTAAAAGAAGGCCTGATCGCAGGTTATTCTTACTGGAAACGTTAAATCTCAGCTCAAAAAGAAATTCTTGAATACACGAGCTTCCATTTGATGGAAGAGTCTGCCTTAAAGGCAACAAAGATGAAGCTTTCCTCGTTAGTCTGGAAAATAAGGCATTTTAAGGGACAATTTTAGTGTTAGCGTCACGATTGCAAAGCCATTTTCTCACCTAACCTCATTTTTCATTGCAACTGGCCTCCCAAAAAAGATCCAAACTAACACTGTGCAACAAAACAAGGTGCTACAACTACCAACTCAACTGCTCCTGACTAATGGAACATTATCTACAGAGTGGGTCATTGATTGCATGCACACAGCGCAAAAAAACTGCACGACAGTGCAAAAACACCTCAAACTTTAAAACAACCCCACCCCGCGGCTATTTAACTAGGCTACCCCAAATGCATACCAGGTAATAGCCCTACGGGCCGGTCTGTTACCCCCCCCCCCCCCCTCTCCTGTTACCCCGAGCTGGACTCGACTTAAGACTTGAGGAAAACCCGGTTTTCAAAACTCCAGGTAGATTTATATTGCACCCAAAAACTCAGGGAAGCAAGCAGAAACAAGTTTTCTTTTTTTCGTTTTCTTTTGCATTAGCCCTTTCTAGCTACAGTCGGTCACCAGTTATCAAATTCCTGAAAGAAAGTAATATACTGTACACATATGAAACCCTTATTTATAAGATGTCTTTAATACAGTTTTTTCTGGACCATATGAAGCATTTAACTATGTTGTACGGGCAAGCATGGCAAGTGAAATTTACAAGAAAAATTTACGTATGTTAATTTGATCTCGAGTAAATGGCAAAGCATTTCAAATTATACTTTATGCATCATAATAGCAAATTAACGAACAGTTCAACACTGTCTCTATGAAAATGCTTCAAATACCAACAAGTGTCTGGAAGATATCTTTGAAGCCATAAAAATTTGTTGGTTTTCATTTTTGTGAACTCGAGAACGAGCTACCTGTTGTTATACGATCACTCCATTAAAATTCTCGGTCCAGAAAAAAAACTGTTTCGAGACACCTTAACCACCTTTCGGTCTTCCCGTCCAATTGTCCTTACCCCCTATAAGTGGACGCTCAAAATTTTTGGGTTGTGTTTTGGAAAAGGCGATGGCAGATAAGATTCTGAAATAGAAAGTGACGACTGATAAAAACTTTCAAACATTCCTGTTGGTCTTTGAATAAATTGACGTTTGCACTAAGCCTCTTGCTAATGGGCCCTTTGCAGTTTACGATCACATGGTACAAAAACCGCCATGCTGGAGAGCAAACTGCCCACTGGGACCTCCAAAACAAAGCAAGTTAATTAAATATTCTTTTGTTTTGGAGGTCCCAGTGGGCGGTTTGCTCTCCAGCATGGCGGTTTTTGTACCATGTGATCGTAAACTGCAAAGGGCCCATTCTTTACTAGTACTGAGACATCATGTTTGAAAAGCACGAATGAGAATTACTTGCTTTAGCTGAATTATTCAAGTTGAATTATTTGTTTCAGTTATTTGCTCAATGCCAATAGCCTTTGTGCTTGAACAGTGCCAAGGGTAAGTAAACGTTAAATATTTTTTTTATTCTTCTGAGATGGGCGCAAAAAAAAGGAAAATTGAAATCGTAAAATATTGTTTCTTTACGAAAGTTTATTTCAGTCATGGCGGAAAGTCAAGAGTCATCGCCATCTAATGTTCACGTGGATTTTGATGATGACACTTTAAAAGGTAAAAATTAGCTTTGTAACATTAATTTTACAACATAACTTCATCATATAGTGATTATAAAAATGTTTCGGAGCTTGAGACGGAATGCGTTGCTTCCAAAAATGTTCTATTTATTATGTACTTTACACAGTAAGAGAAAACGAATTATGTGCCAGTCAATTCCAAAACCGCCCATCCCCCCCCGGGCAATCCCCGGGCATTTGACTCGCGTTAAGCTCCGTATAGTGGGGAATTTGACCCAAAATGAGGCCCGCCCGGTGGGGCATTTGACTTTCCAGTCAAAACGTCTGTCAGCGGTTGGAAACAAAAGGATTTCGCAATTCTTTGCTTCAGCACGTGAGCCGCGTTCACGGGTCATTGTCTTGTCGATTCCACGTGGGTTTTTTTCTGTTGTTGTCGTTTTATATAGTTATATCGTGGTATATGTCTTTGTTTAACGCGTGGAGCGAAGACAATCTGAACAAGAAATTCGTAGTGGCTGAAAATTTTGCAGAACTTGTTTCCAAGGTAAGCGATTCTGTTTATTTCCAAAGGTAAGCGATTCTGTTTATTTCCAAAGGTAAAACGATTCTGTTTATTTCCAAAGGTAAGCGATTCTGTTTTCCCAGGAGGGTGGGGATTTGACCCTCTTTGAAGCCCTAACGGGTGGGGCATTTGACCTTCTAAACTGCCAACATAGCGGGGAATTTGACCAAAATTTTTCAAATGCCCGGAGGTTTGCCCGGGGGGGATGGGCGGTTTTGGAAATTGGACCGGTACATTATGTTTAATATGTGTGTCAGTATATCCCTAGTTAATTTACACACGGTACTATATCACCGTTTCCTTTTTAAGCGATTGCAAAAGTGTACTTCGAAGAAGGTAACAAAGAATACAGAAGAAAAGAATCTGGTAACGCCGTGTACTTCTACACGAAAGGAATACAAGTGAACTGTAAAGATGACATGCTAAATGCCAAGTTGTACAGCAACAGGGCAACAGCTAATTTCTATTTGGGTAAGATCTTATTTTAACTTAAGAAATATTTCACAGGTGTTCAGACCATACTTGATGATATTACAGCTTCGGTAGAGCTGTTCTATCCGTCTTTTCGAGCCCTGGCTTTCTGTCCTTCCTAACAACCTTGAACCCTTTACCTAACTAAGAACCCCGTACAGCCCTGAACCCCGAGCAATGCAAGATAACGTTAGTTTTGTTTCATTGGGAAGGAGCTTCGTCAGTCATGGATGGTGCATCTTGCAATCTGTATCAATCTTCTCCATCCTTGCCATTCTTGTTCCTTTATGATTGGTTCATTATTATCTCTTTGTGTTTTTTCTGTAAACTAATATTTTCAGTTTCTTTTCAAACCAATTAATTTTGTACGTGGCAATTGCAACTCAAGATGTCGTGACTGAGCTGGTTTGACATTGAACATGTTGACCATCTCTGAGCGCGAGTAGTCCACTTATGCGAGTGGACTAGTCCCTGCAACAAGTCCAGGGACAGGTCCCATCTTGTGAACTGGCCATTTTTGCTTCACAATCTAGTCGCAAGGACCAACTTTGGTCCCTGTGACTAGTCCCACGAATTCAAAGCAGTTTGAATTTTTGGGACAAGTCCTTGAGCGACTTGTTCCTCAAAATGCTTCGTGTGAACTGTTCGTGGGACAAGTCCCTGCGACCAGTCCCTTCGTGTAAACTCTTCAGGCACTGGTCTCAGGGACTAGTCCCATCGTGCGTGCCGACCTTTACGGATCGTGCACTTTAGTTTGCTTGGGATCCTTTGTCATATACGAAAACGTGTCCTTGTTATGTTCTCAATGATGTTTCTTTACAGCAGCTCTTTTTTCTCTAATTAAGTCATTCAGATTAGGGTCGAAGGTTGTTTATGGTTAAAAATGTCATTGATTTCATGTAAGATGCTGACAAGTAGTTATGATTTTGATGCTAAAATGATTTAACTCCATGCTTACTTTTATCATTTAAGTTTTTCTTCCTGCTCAAATGAGATGACATAACAACTTTAATTCTTTTAGAAAATTACCAGGAAACACTGAATGATGCTGTAGCTGCTGTTAATTTGGAACCAACCTTCATCAAAGCCATAGAAAGAGGTAGCACTTCCTGGCAACCATTTTTGTTGAATTGTGGATTTCAAGTCTATGAAATAACAGAAAACTGCTAAGTTTAAGATCACAGAACTTCCAATAAAACAGTTAATCGCGAGTTCTAGCACTGTCTGATTTGGTTCAAAGTAATGGTCTGCTTTTCTGAAGTTTTTTTCTTTAAGAATAATATCATAGACTCTAGCGTTCGAATGAACAAATTGAAGTCAATTTTTCATGGGTCTGTCCTGTTCTTGATGATCAATTTCGTCATAACATTGTCAAAGTAGCTGTGGATCCACGAGGCGATAGCCGAGTGGATCCACAGACTACTTTGGCAATGTATGACGAAATTCATTGTCAATAACAGGACAGACGCATGAAAAAGTGACGTCAATTTGTTTGTTACGATAACAAATTGTCAAATTGTGCGCTCTTACTTGCTGATAACATCGCATAAATTAAAGATTCATGTGTCTGTCCGCATATTGCAGCGCCGTAGCTAGTAACAGGCCAACCGAGGCACTTGCCTCGGTCATTTCTTTGGCTTTTGTTGTTTATAGTACCCAATACCTAGGAAGAGAACTCACCATGGACTGATTGCCTCAGTCATAAGTTATTCATAGACATTGCCTCAGTCAAAATTTTTTTCTGGCTACGGCCCTGTATTGACAATAAAAATTAGCCAATGAACGCGCGAAAATTTCTGGAGTTTCTTGTTGTAGAGTGTATACGGCTTTCCCGTTTCCACTGTGTTTGTTTAATGTAAGGACGAAGTCAGTGGTTCTGGTGTTCAAGTGTGTTGCTTCCACAATTGGCCGTTCCGAAATTCAGCAGGGAACTGGGGCGAGTTTCAAATTTTAACAAATTGATAAAGTGACACCATCACAAGAAAGATCATGTTAAGATTGGTCAGTTGACTAAGTATGATGCTTTTAGGGTGAACAGAGAGACCAAGCTATGACCTTGAAAGATGGTTTAAAATCACACACAAACGTCTCTCATTTTGAGACAGCGTCCCCCAAAACCATATGAACTCTTAAATTTTTATGATTCCGTAATACTCTTTAAAATGGGCAAACATAGCGATTTTCATCTCAGCTTCTTTCAAATGATAGTTGCATGACGGGATTTTCCAGTTGTCACAAAACTGATAGAAAATTTTAAGAGTTTATATGGTTTGGGGGGACGCTATCTCAAAATTAGAGACGTTTGCCCGGTATGGATTTTGAACCATATTTCAAGGTCCATAACTTGGTCTCTGTTCACCCTAAAAGCATCATACTGGGTCAAATGACCAATCTCAACATGATCTTTCATGTGGTGGTGTCGGTTTATCGATTGGTTAAAATTTGAAACTCGCCCCAGTTCCCTGCTGAATTTCGGAAACGGCCAATAAAAGTAATGATCATGACATTTTCTGACAAATCATGTATTGCTGTTCTATTTTAGGAGCCAGTGCATGTTGTAAAGCTAAAGCGTTACGAAGAAGCCACAAACTGGTGTGAGAAGGGATTGGCGGTATCCTTTGATGTTAATACATCCTTTCCCATCTGTAAAAGATACAACTCATGTCACCCGTTTAGACCGTTCACAGCCCTCTAGTTCCTCGTATTCGTATTCAGTCGTTAAACGCGCGGATAAAATCGCGAAAGACCTGGACGCCAGTGCAGCGGTAGGAGGCGGGACAGAAAAACGCAAACCTCACCCCCACCCCTGCGTGTTTCGCAGTTCGCTTCGCTGCTCGCTTGTTTTTTTTGCGTAAATTAAGGAGATATGTATGACTCTGGGCATGTTTTCTTTGGCATTTATTTTACTATTTATTAATAAAGAATTGTTCTTCCCCCAATACATAGACTTCGGTTGTATGCCTTAACATGCACAACTAACCTACTTTTTTAAGATAAGATGAAGGGAGAAAGTGTTAATTCCTTAAATAGGCCTCATTTCCTAGGCTTCCCTCTAAATTTATTTTTAGATCACTAGAAAGAAAGAAAGCTGGCTGTTCAAGTGCGACTTTAAAACTTAAATAATTCAGCCTCCTCAGGTATCTTCTCGATGGAATTGTGACTACATTTCTTTTAACAGTTTCCAACTATTTCTTTATATAATTAAGAATATTTAGGTCGATGCTTTAGCAAAAAAGCGGGAGGATTGAATTACTGTTTGAATCTTGCTGCTGTTTACAAGCGCTCATAAGTTCATTGGTAAACCTTCACGGCCAATTCCCTTTGTTAACTGTTCTTGGAAACTGAATCGGTTATCTGGTGATGTTTCGAAGTCTTCCCCGAAACATCGGAGAATAGTTAAAACACTGCCATTTTGTACACGACCTTCAGCAATTGCTCGCAAATAGCAGATAGTATGCAAGTAGCTCAGCCTACGAGAAATTTCAGCATTTGCATTAGTATAGTGGTAAATAGGGCATAATTTTTGTACTCTAGCCTTGATATGGGTATGATTTTAAGCCGAGAAGCCAGTGTTTCATCATTTAATATCGAAAAGAAAATCAACACAAGCCCTTCACAAATCATGCTTACGGTAATTTAACATTGGTCTGAACTAGGGATTCAATTATAACGCACGCCTGCGGGAACAGGATTTTGATGTAAGGTCCAGGTCATAAAAAGGGTTTCGAATTTTTGGTCAGGTCATAGATAGGGTAGAAAATATGGCAGATTTTGGTCATAAATTGAGTAAGGGTTTTGGAAGCGGGCCGCACGCCCCCACCCAATTTTTCTGGGAGTACCACCGGGCGATATTCTTGCTTTTTATGACTTCGTGTTACCTGGCTTAACCAAAAGAAGATTGACAAGAACAACAAGACATTACTTGACTTAAGGACGAGGTATGTTAATGAAATAAATACGTCACAGGAAGCAAAGGGACAGAAGATAAAGAGCATGCATGGAACTGCAGTAGGCCAGGTGAATACTGTTACATTTAAAAAAGGATCCGTACGAGAAAACATTGCCGCGGCTTTAATGGGAAAGTCAAAAATTCGCTTAGTAATTTTTATAACGTTTTGCTCTCAGTTTGTTATCCCACAAATAAATCTCTCGCCCGATATCAAAAACATTCACCTAGGTATATATGTTGAATGGTTTTTCTCTGGATAAAGCTGCAATTTAGCTTCAATAGATAGGAAGAGCGCCTTGAATGTAAACTATTTTGCAAAGGAGCAGATCATGTATAACAATTGAGGCAATACGTTTAACCACTTAATCAAACTTCGAATTTTTGAAGTTTCAACTTTTGATACGCAATGGGATCATGTGTTGCATGACAGGTTGATAGAACTTACGATACCTTATATGCTACCTTTTACCAATGTTTGTAATTGGCGTTAATTCACATATTTTTGTCTGATAGCAAAGGGCAGACATAGGAAATCATGTCGAAGAAGATACTGCTTATGGTAATGCTACCAGCCATGTTCTTCGTCCTATAACTGGGAAAGAAATTGTAGACAAAGCCAACGAAGGAATGTCATATTGTGATCTTGGCAAAACGTATTGGCGTCTAGGCAATCACAAAACAGCCATCAACTTCTATGAAAGAGGCCTAAAAATTGTCAAAGAAGTAGGAGACAGGGCTGCAGAAGGAACAGTGTATGGAAATCTTGGCATTGCTTATCAGAGTCTCGGGGACCTCAAAAGAGCCATTGACTGCCATAGACGTCATCTAAAAATTAGCAAAGAAGTCAGTGACAGAACTGGAGAAGGAAGGGCATATTGTAATCTTGGCATCGCTTATAAAAGTCAGGGGGATTTCAAAACGGCTATCGACTTCCATGAGCGTCATCTAATAATTGCCAAAGAAGTGGGAGGCAAAACCGGAGAGGGATGGGCCTATGGAAATCTTGGCAACGCGTATCAAGGTTTGGGGGATTTTACAACAGCCATTGATTACCATAAACGTGATCTAAAAATTGCTAGAGAATTGGGCGACAAAGCCGGAGAAGGAAGTGCGTATTGCAATCTTGGAAACGCTCATCATAGTCTGGGGGACTTCAAAACAGCCATCACCTTCTATGAAAGTGACTTAGAAATTGCCAAAGAAGTGGGAGATAAAGCCGGACATGGAAGAACGTATGGAAATATTGCCATTGCTTATCGAAGTCTGTTGGACCTCAAATCAGCCATTCACTACGATAAGCTTCATCTAAAAGTTGCCAAAGAAGAGGGAGACAAGGTAAGCGAAGGGCGAGCCTATTCTAATCTGGGAAATACTTATGATAATCTGGGGGATTTCATAACAGCCATCGACTACCATAGAAGACATCTACAACTTGTCAAAGAGGTGGGCGACAAAGCTGAAGAAGGAGCAGCGTATGGTAACCTTGGCAACGCTTATCGTGGTCTGGGAGATTTCAAAACAGCCATCGACTACCATGAATGTCAACTAAAAATTTCCAAAGAAGTGGGAGACAAAGCTGGGGAAGGATTGGGCTATGGTAGTCTTGGCAAGTGCTTTGAATTACAAGGGTCATTGTCAAAGGCTCTTGACTGTTTTAATTCCAGTGTGAGAATGTTCAACATTACTTGGAATGATTTGAAAGGCAAAGACAAGTGGAAAATTGACTACCGCAATATGTATGAATTTGCATACACTGGTCGGTGGCGTGTATTGTTAAAACAAGGCAAGGTAGTCGAGGCTTTATGTGCTGCTGAGCAAGGACGTGCACAAGCTCTGAATGATCTTTTGGAATTTAACTATGGGTTCCAGGCAACTTTCCACCAATTACATGCACAAGACGAAAGTATGTACGACTCATTCAGCTTCTTGCCGTCGATTGCCGTTTTTATAGCAATTGATGAACGAGAAATTGTTTTCTGGGTTGTTCAAGACGGAAAAAACGTTGAATTGAGGAAAAAGAAACTAAGCGATAAAAGCTTCCTGGTGTTGTTAACAGTGACTGCCTCTCTGGAAATTGGTGTAAAACGTGATTTGAAATGTGAAGATCGCTCATTGGATAAGCTAGGAGATAAGAAAGTGGCAAATGAGAGATCTCCAGAGACACCAACCGAACCCGTTCCCGTCCAGACAAATGCCTTGAGAACATTTTACGACATCATTATTGACCCTATTGCAGACCTGATCCGCGGTAACGAACTTGTGTTGGTTCCTGTAGGTCCACTGTTTCTGGCCCCTTTTGCAGCATTCGTGGACTCCAATTCCAGGTATTTATGTGAGGTTTGCAGGATCCGAGTGATTCCCTCCCTCACCAGTTTGAAAATGATCACAGCTTCCCCGGATGATTATCACAGCAACACTGGGCTGCTTCTTGTGGGTGACCCGTGGGTACAAGAAGTTGTTTGTCAAGGAAAAGCACTGATGGAGCAGCTACCATTCGCCAGGAAAGAAGTACAGATGATTGGGAGAATATTCAGCACCAAACCCCTCACTGGAAGAGAGGCAACAAAGGATGAAGTGTTGAGACGACTTCCCTCAGTTGCTTTAGTACACATTGCGGCACATGGTCGAATGGAAACGGGCGAAATTGCACTGGCACCCAATACTGCACGAGCATCCCAGATTCCTGCGAAGGAAGACTTTCTTTTATCTATGAAAGATGTAATGAGTGTTCAAATTCGTGCAAGGCTGGTGGTGTTAAGTTGCTGTCATAGTGGTCTTGGTGAGATTAAGGCTGAGGGGGTGGTTGGCATTGCACGAGCCTTCTTGGGTGCTGGTGCTCGAGCTGTCCTGGTGTCCCTGTGGGCTATTGACGACGACGCCACCCTGGAGTTCATGAGAATGTTCTACTCACACTTGGCAAAAGGTAAAAGTGCCAGTGAATCCTTGAACAAAGCCATGAAGGGCATGAGAGAATCTGACAAGTTTAATGAAGTGAAGCACTGGGCTCCATTTGTGTTGATTGGAGATGACGTCACACTGGAATTTGGTGGAAGCGAATAAATGTATTTCACGGTAAGTAGGAACACGTGTATTAGTGATATGAAAAAATATTAACAGTGAACCATTTCTGCTTCAGGAATTGCAGCTGTTGAAAGAAAGAGTTTTCTTTAGCAGCTCTCTGGTAAAGCGAGGGAAAACACCTCAAATTTTCCAGTTTGTCACCTGACGCATACGTCATATAAAAGGCAGAGCACTGAAAGGTCATGACACATTGTTGACAGTAGGTTTAAGTCATTACATAACTCATGACAGTTCTTTGTACAAAAGAATCATAACAATCTTTAAAAGGCCGTTTACACTACAGAAAAAATTGGGTCCGGACCCGTCAAAAAAGTGGTACGGACCCATAACTTTTATAAAGAAATACTGGAGTTTCCGCAGGGCCATAGGCGTCTATGGCCCTGCGGAAACTTCAGTATTTCTTTACAAAAATTCTGGGTCCGTACTTCTTTTTTGGCGGGTCCGGACCAAAATTTTTCTGTAGTGTAAACGCGCCTTAAATTATGGCAGAGTAATGTTAAAACCTAGCTGACGTAGCGACATGAATACTAGATTATTCCTCATTGTAAGAGATTTATTTTAACAAAAAGATTTGTACTGACAAAATTTACTTAAGAATGTTTGTAATATTATATCTTCCTCTTAGGTGAGGAACATGGACATTTATATAGCAAGCACGCGACCACATAAGACATAGAACTGGACTTTGTGATCAAGATGCGTGTATATTTGTTGACTTGATACGAAGCTGTTCTCCGGCTTCAAGAAGAAGGCCTAAACCTATTTATAAGAGAGACTGTTAGCATACACACTATAGTGAAATACGTAACAGGTGTTAGAGATTTCATGGCTAAGCCGTAAATTAGTGATACAAAGCTTAATTTGTCAGAATACAATTCTTTTCTTATCCCTTCCCTATAGGTTGTTCACTGTAATTATCGATACGGATGACATCGATGGTTTTTTTGAATTACTGCCAAGATGTTAGCGTAAATAGACAAATCAATTTCAGCTATAAAGTAAATAAGACTATGACAGACACTACAGCAAATGCAAGTTATTTGTCATGTCACCAGAACCATGTAAATGAGTAGCCGAAGCGAGGGGTTTTAATTCTATCGTTTACAGGCATGAGTTAATTTGGTATAAGAATTATTTTGGCCGCTTGCCAGAAACTCGGAAACTAATGCATAACTAGTGAAATTTTACTGAACATAATCTTCAAGGAGCTTTTCTAACTCCAAAAATGGAGTTAACATATTAGGTCAGAAGCATATCACCTAGACTAGGTGTTATGCTTCTGGTTAGGTACAAAATAGCTCCTTTTCGAGGTTATATCTATTTCAAAATTTATCTCCAAATCTGGAGATTCGGAGGAAGCTCGGAGAGCTTAGAACTGGGCCACAATATTTTTCTGGCTGAAAGTTTTTCTTGTAAAAACGCGCCGTGGAGTAAGGTGCAATAAGAATTTTCAGTCCCACCAGCTGTTGATTTTATCCGTATGTAAGTACAGCTGTAGTATGGTATTGTAAATGAGTCACCACTCATTTACGGGAAAAACCGTTGAAGTATTGTATATTATGGTATGATTGGAGCCCTTAGTGGTATCCGTCAATTGCTACTGAAGAACGCAATAAGAAGGTGTGTTAGTTCCTTGATCAGTCTAGATAATTTATGAACGAATAAATTACGTATGATCTGCACACGATGGTTCTTGGGTGATTCTGGTTTGCTTATCCTGACTTGGTTTTCCGCTTTCGACCCGGTGAGCAGTTACGATGTAAACTTCAATGCCCAGGTCATCCTTGATCGCTCGTTTAACCCATAGTTTCTCCAGAGACTATGTTTAACCTTAACTTGTGCATCTTCCCAAGTTGACGATCAATAAGTTTTATTAATATGTTAGAAAAAACAGTTAGTTTTAAAATAAGTGGCTTGAGACATTGTTTTCAAACCAGAAGCATATCACCTAGATCTAGGTGATATGCTTCTGTTTCAAACTAACAGGCCACTTTTTGTATCATTTTGTAATTTGAATTTTGTGGAAAAACTTCCAACTCTTTTGAAATCGAATACTGTTATTAAGATGTCTTTTAGCAACACCTTTGATATTGAAGTCATCTTGAACACTTGTTCTCAAACTCATTAATAATTCATCAAGTTAAAACAGAGAAAATCACAACCGTGAAGGAGGTTTGGATACCCGGTCATAATTAACATAGATTTTGACGATTTTTCTTCTCCGTTTACTCCTTAGTTTTTGTTTCGATTGATAAGATATATCAAACACTCGAGACAGTGCTTCATCGGCTATCCAAACACCTCGAATTTCGTCAAAATTATTTTCAACTCTCTTCTCGGTGTTTGGATATCCCGATGAAACACTGTCTCTTGTGTTTGATATATTACTTCAACCATCGATGTTTAAAATTTAGGCTGTTCACGTGACGCTGTAGTTTAATTTCGCACAGGGGAATAAGCCATTCACTGTGATGCGAAAATAAAAGCTTGGAATGGATTTTCAACTCGCGAGATTCCACGCGAGTTTCTCGTGCGTTACACTCCTCTTGCATGGTGCTTGATAATTAGCAGACATGGCCATTCCACACAGCCATCAAAGACTTAGACTTAAAAGATTTAGAAAGTCGATACAGTCGCTTAGATAAACTGGTAATCGTAATGACTCCTATCTATAACAATTTTAGAATGCCATGTAATCTTCTATTCTCCAAATTTCCGGCCAGTTCATGAGGCATAGGTTGCGCTTCGTCGGGGTGATCTGGATCTGGACCAATGATCATAATATATCAAAGAAACCGCTGAATCCCCTCTGCATGGTCACGGATTCATCGGTTCCTTTCGCACCCATAATCTACAATCGCTAAGGACTAGATAGAGATCACTTATTTTACACGCAAAAAATTCGTAATTCAACCAAGAAATTTCAACCCCAGCGCGTGCATCCCTTCGAAGAAAGTAATGCCGTGATTTCAACTCTAATCAAGTGCAACGCAACCAACAGCATTGTTTGATGACGAATATAATTACCACGCGCAAATCAACTGCTAGAGAGCAGCTTTGCTCTTGAAATGGTTCCAGTCGCTTTGCTTGCAAACAGGCGACGAAAGACAACCACCCTTATACACCATGGTCACGTGCAAACAAAGCCACGTGATTTACAGGCACGTGTTCTGTCGCCTACTCGTCGACACAACCCACAGCCACTGGGGTTAGTTTACCAGAGCCCGCTACATTCGAACGCTCAGGTATGACACAAAATTTGACCCATTGAACATAATTGCTGTTATGAACTTGACTGTCGTTTGAAAAGATAAAGGAATAAAGGTAATGCTACTTGGCTGCTAGTATGGCAAAGCAACGTCTTTCGGGATGATTTCAACATCTTTAAAGAATTGCTGTGAACAAGAGACTAATAGGGTCTGCAATGTGTACATGTGTAAATAGACCAATTTCGATATATTAAAATCCAGCCTAATTTAATAGACCTCAGCACCAGGCTCCAAGGAATAATCCCCACAAACACTGTAGTTATTCCCCAGAGCCTCGTGTGTGAGGTCTATTGTTGTAGGCTTAATTTTAATTCATCGAAATTGGTCTATTTCTATTGACCGGCTACATTAAGTTGCCCGAGCCACATTCCATCATTTTTGAGAAGTTCTTAGGTATCTCCTTCATTCATGTATCCTTTCTCTTTATTTCTGTCAAAGTTCATCCTTTGTGTCCATTGTGACGACGAATAATTGCTTGATTTAAAACTAGATAAAATAGTATCTTTAAATAACTTTTAAGTGGTCTCTAGCGTTTTAAGAAATTTAATGCCCCCTAGCCCTGTGAGCGCGTGCTCAAATTTGCCATTATTACGACATCACCATCAGAAGAGAACACTAATGATATCCTCGTAGCAAGACAAAAACATATTTTTCGGTAGGCTGTTGTAAAGCCAAAACCGAAGTTGTTACTCTGGCTAAATACAAAATACACAGACAATCCAATGAACCAATTAAAAATGAAGGAAAACACGTGTAGTCACAGCCCACGTAAAGCGCGGGAAATCGCGTACGTGCGAGTCACGATCTAGATGACAGAGTAGACACGTTTTTTTAAGCTAATATTTTACCGTGGTAACACAAAAAGCAAATTACTGTCAACACTTAAGAGAAAACCGCTCTTAGTACGATTTTCTTTTGACACAGCTGCGCTGAGAGTTTATGGAATTCAATATATTAAAAAGCAAGCTTCACAACTTTCTTCAATATTTCGGACGCTTTTGAACATCCAACATTTCCAGAGAGATGTTGAGGTGATTAATTATAATTAAGGCATCCTTATGTTCCCTAGAAACTACCTTATTTTAAGCCTCGAATGAGCAGAACTGTGTTTATTCGAAGAAACATGTACGATTCTCTTTATCCAGCCTTACGCTATATGGAACCCAGACTTCCGACACAGGCGCTCAAGATATCCGACTCTTGTGGAACATTTGGGTGAGTTCGCTTTTTGTACCGTGATGTAATCGCCATATTTATCTTGGAGTTTAGCAATAGACAGGTGTTACAGTTACCTAATGAGAGTTTAAGAAGTGAAGGCGTCGAACGCACCCTCATAATCTTGAGTTACTACTTGTTATAGCGTGATGCAATTACCATAGTAAGAAAATGATGGTGAAACACTTTTAAAATAAATACATTTTGTATGACGGCATTCGACCATGTGCTATGGTTATAATTACTTGAAGTACGGTTTCGATTCTGAACGGGGCTTGTTATAAATTCACTAGGTGCTTCTTAAGAATAAGCGTAACAGCCTGGGATCAAACTACAGCAATTTCAACTCTGAATACTTGAGAGGGTGTGGCAAGATTAGAAGCGACGACAATTTTAATCTCGATGTATTAATACTTTTAGTTTGACGTCGATTAGACTGCAAAACAGTCGTATTTTTTGCGAACGCGAGCGACGGTCCACATTCGAACGAAAAGTCTGGAGCGAGTGTAAAAACGGCGAGGGAAGATGGTGAGAGACGTTACGGGCGTGTGAGGCTCGCGCGCTTCACACTCGAGGATCACGCTTACGGCGCTTCGCCGATCGCCCCTTCCGTAAACGTCCGAAAACGACTGTTTTGCAGTCTGGACGTCGATCTGAAAACTGAATTTCATACGAAATGTTGACTCCTCTATTGGATGTTGTAGTTCTTGTTACAACACTTTCTTTCCATCCAGAAATTGTGCAGTATTTGAAAGCCAATATCTCATTCAATAAGTTACTAAGTTTCACTAACTTCTTGGATATTTCAAGTCGACTTGTTTCATGATGCCTTCCTTTCAAGACTCTACGCAAATTTATAGCCTAATGAAGCAAGACATAAACAATGAAGACGCAAAAACTACCCCAGAACACAGCCACCGCAAGCTGTCTGCACAACGGTGACAAAATATTTTGGAGGGGTGGGGGCTACTGTTGTGTAAGGTGGGGAAGAGATAGCCCTACAGTTGCTTCGTGATACTGTAGTTATGAAGAACCCTATCCGAAACCTGGAGATTTTTCATTCACTAACCATTTAAAATCGGTCTTATTAGTCATCTTGCAATCTGAATTAATGAGCATCAAATAATCAATTCCAACAGATTTGACGAATTTCTCAAGTGGACCTTTATCGCACTTTTCACCACACGAAGAAAGAGGTATCTACGTCACATCTCAACACATTGTACTCAAGCTGTTCGCTTACTTTTCTCACATGTATTGAGCATTTCCTTTTAACAATCGTTTTTTTTTTCTTAAGAAAGAAATTGGTGGTGGTGCTTTGTGGTCTCTGTCCATCGTTGAATATTTTACAACGTAGTTTTATTACTTTACTCCATGAAATTACAAAGAGATAAAGCAACACGCCAAAATCCGTCATTTCAAATTACGCCGCACACGTGCACAATTTCATTATGTGACAATGAAAAACTTCTCATTCTCAGCTCCAGAATACCCGTTTCTTAGCTTTTACTTCCTCATGTCACGACAGTTTGAAACGAGTAGCACTGTGGACGAGAGAAAAAAATTGCTGAATTTCAAAATCTAGAAGTCACGTAATCTGAATCAAATTCGAGACACCAAAGTCTTTACCATCTCTCGAAACACCCAGAAGGTAGTTGAAAATACGATGCTCAGTGAAGCATTTTTTAAAACTGTGTTTAATCGCAGTCTTCTAATTAACCATCAATCATCCTTTATATTTTACGCAAATCTTGTCTTGGTTCATAGAAGGCCCACCCACTATCCATTATAGTCTCCAGTCCACATCGCGCTTCAGTTACAGAGACCCATCCCAGTATACCTTGGGAGGAGGGAAAAAGTGGCCCTCTCATCATATTTATCGCCCTGAGAGGGACGGACCAGCTCTTGGAATCAGTGAGTAAAAGAAAAAACTTCATGAGCCTTTTGCAACTTGAGATTTTCCTTTACTTCAACAAGCGTCCTACTGCAAAACTTTTCACAGTGGAAATGAGTTTTACTTGATTTATACTAAACTTGTTTTAACTGCCTTCAAATGAACTCTGGTGGATTGTGCACCAGGCAACTCAGAAATGGCGCTTCCGCTTCTGGAGAATTGGCTAGAAAATCTTAGGATTATTTCAGCTCCAGGCTTTAACAAGTACAAACAATTTTTTTTTTTATCTTATCTATGTTATGTTATTTTATCTATGTACAAGGAGAAATAAAGGTGTTGTTGTTGTTGTTGTTGATAGATTTGAATTTGGTTGTCACGTGAGCAAGGAAATAACCAATAGTCAGATCCAACTCAACATATGGTTTTTAGCCATGAACAATCGAAACATGAATACAGCCGAGAATTTCTATGTGCGAATTTCTGTCATTGTGAAAAATATAGGATAGAACGTTCCTTTTACTCTTCCACTGTGACAAAGTGGACAGGCTCGTCTAGATCTGAGATCCATCCAAAAAAAAGTTCCCACTAATTACATAACATAGCAAGAATCGGTGGAGAGTCTGTGATCAGGATTTCAATTATCCAGAAAAATTTCTAAACTGAAGGAACGAAAAATGCTACAATTATGCGGGCGACCTCCAACTGATCCATTTTGGTTATTTCCTCTTATCTCGTGATTTTCATTTAATCGTATATATACTTCTCAATTTATCTGTTATTGTGATTGGCAGTTCCACCAGGCCTCCCACGTCTATCAGAGGAAAGGAATGTAGTCAACGTCAGACAGGGTAGTGACAAGGTACTTTTAGAAATTAACATAATATTATCACTACTGTTTACGGTACGCCTTTTTCGAGCTGTCACGCAACGTTTCCCCCCTGGTAATGCGTGACCTGACGACACATCTGGATGTGAGTGGTGTCCATGCGGGTCAGCTAAATTTTTAAAAAGACCACTGATTGGATCAGGAAATATCGTATTGAAGAATCGGTAACTCATCAGAAACGCTAGCGACGGGGCTGACGTTCCTTTTCCTAATTAAAGAGCTGCTCAAACACTCCGAAAATCGCACGAAAGTTGTTTAGTTTGTTTACGGCAAACGGGAAAAAATGTCTCCCATTTTGTTTTCATTTCTTCCAATCCTTACTTTAACCCAGTACAATAAAATGACCTCGCTCCCAATGTGTGGCTTCATGGCTCATTTGGTAGAGCATCGCACCGGTATCGCGGAGGTCACGGGTTTGAATCCCGTTGAACCCCTGATTTTTTCAGGCTTCTTCTTTCCAATTGCTTAAATTGGAAAATATACTGCGATGATCACTCTTCACTTTCATACTTGTTATTGTTTGTGGATACAGTGGAACCCCGCTATAACGAGCCCCGCTGTAACGAAGACCGCGTTATAACGAACAACATTTGAAAACCCGGCAGAATTACAGTAAAAATATGTGAAAACAAGCCCGGCTGTAACGAACATTTTGACGGTCCCAACGCACAATTTACCCTAGTCTCCTTTTCAACCGTTTTTAGGCTCGTCACGCAACGCTCCTCCCTTGGACTAAATTTACCCCGTTATTACGAATATTTTGTCCTGTCGCTCGCAGTCAGTGAAAATGATATGATGAAAATGGTTGAAAAGCCAAACACGACTCCCATTGGTCAACATAGGGAAACTATGACCTTTAAAGCTTTGCTTTATTTAAATGTAGCCGTTAACGAGCAAGTCTGTAGACTGTTTTGCGTAGTGTATATCCCATTGTTCAGCTTGGTTACCCCGCTATAACGAATATTTTTGTTGTTAACAAGATAATTCGTTATAACGGGGTCTTCGCTATAACGAACATTTTTTCTGTACCGCGGGGTTCCACTGTACCGTATTTCAGGGTTCTCGACCATCCACGAGAACGCAATTTGACCCTTTCAAGCTCTTTTAATACTGACGGATGTTAATGACCTCTTAAAGACAAATTTTGTGGGAACCTGTTTTCAATGGACACCCTATATTAAGCTGACACTACAATGGGTCCCGAGGGTGTCCGCCTAAAAGTAGCTTGGTGTTGAATGTGTCACTTGCTTTTATTGTATCCATTTTTGTCTTCATCACGTGATGTATTTAAACCAATCACATTTGAGAAAAATATTTGATGGACTGAAATAAACTTGATTGTCCTTTCCTGTTTTTCAGGAATCAGAGAGATGCAGCTGGAGCAATGCGGCACTGAGAGAAGTATGGCGGTCCACAGGACACCCAAATATAACTTGCAATCCAGAAAATTACCACAGGAATCAGTCCAAAGATTAAAACAACTACTATAACACTCAATCATAAAATTACTGGTTATTTCTTAGTAAGAGTAATAAAACACTTTATTTTGATAAACTGGGCTTGCTTTGTAATGTTTCGAATCTTTAGTTAAGTCAAACGTCTTTTCAAGAATTGCCCGTCAGCTAATGTTTGTTATCAAAATGCATCATTGAAAATAAAATAATCCATGTAAAGAAGTTCCCTAAAATCACAAAAATATTACATTCACTTTCTCCTAACTAAGTTGAATAAAACTTCCCAAAAACTGTAGGGAGTATTTGTATTGTAAGCCTAAAACAAAGAGCTCAAAGTGCCACTATGATCAAATTCTTGATTCTCCATTTTCTTTGCATTTTTTCACATTTTCCTACACAACAGGGTTTTCCTACTGTAGATATCTTCGCAAATTTCAATCTGTTACGAACATAAGACCATGTTTTTTGGATCTTTATTTCCAAAAATTTATGGCCTCCATTAAGTTTCCTTGTTCCAAGTCTTGGTGGGAATTGGCGAAAATGACATCATTTTCTCAAAAATGCCACACAAGATAATAAAGTTATAATAACAGTAATAATAATTGTTATTGTACAGCAGTTCACATAAAGAATAACAAAAAATTCGGTTCATATATTCATGCCATTTTCTACATAATTGTTCTTGTAATTTCAAGGTCCCATGCGGTATTTTGGAGAAAACATCATCATTTCCTCAAATTCTCAGTCAAGACTTGGAACAAGACTTGGAACAAGGAAAATTAATGGCAGCTGTAAAGTCTTGGAAATAAAGTCACAAAAACCACGAGGTCTAATGTCCGTAGTAGATTGAAATTTGCAAAGAAATTAAGGAAAGACCTATTGTGTATGAAAATGTCAAAAAGTGTATATTAAGAATTTCATCAAAGTGGCACTTAAGGACGTTCGCGCGAAATTTTTCTAACATTGATTTTTCTCTGAAAATTTTACCATTGAAAGATAATGAGTTAGTGATGTCAGAAATGTAAAAAAATAGGGGGGTCACCGACTTCGGTTTGGAGAGAACATGCCCAGAAGAACACCCAAATCTGAGTAAATCGGGCTTCGTTAGAGAAGAAGACCACAGTCGCTGCAAGTCCCAAAATATTGCAATTAGAGCTTTGAAGAGAAGTGTTATCAGCCAAATATGGTGTAAATGGACCTATTAAGCGAATTTAGTCAACTGGTGAGGTTCCTCAAAGAACAAGTTCGCATTCAGCGACCATAGTTTCACGCGCCTTGCAGCCGTAAGATGGCAGGATTCCATGTCCCGTGGACAGAAATCTTGAAATTTTTTCAACTTCCAACATTGATTTTTTGTTAATTTTTGGACAACGTAGAGATAATCGTAAATTAAATCTGTTTCTGTAAAGAAAAGTAGGGGTCACCGGACGTCCAAGATCGTTAAATCCAGTCAAAGCTCTAGCAAAGGCCATCTGCCCTATCATTGTTCATTTTAGTACTTAGCGCGCGCGCTCGATGCATGACTTGGCATTCGAATTTGCATGCGCAGTAAGGATGCGCAGAAACAATTAGCGCGAACGTCCTTAAAGTACACATGTATCTACTGTCTGGGACCAGACAAAGATCATCTCCATTCCAAAATTTCTCGGCCAAGAAGGTTCCACGAGTGTTAATCCACAAATGCAAAATCAATGCATGTTTGTGTCAGTTCATCTGTACATAATTATGCCTAAAATTAAAATGGCTAAGCAACGATTCAGTGATGGTGACTTGCAGGTCTTCTGAACAACAACACATGTGGTTCTGTGAAGAAAAAAAAAAGAATATAAGACAGAGGTGTTTGTAACATTTTCAGATTTTCACAGGAGGGCTACACTATTAGAAGTAAACTTCTTTACGAGAAAAACTTTCCTCCAGATAGTCAAACCACGCAGGCAAAATCATTCTCATAATTGGTCAGTTTGCTTGGTGAACACAGGGTTCTCCCAAAAATTGGAAATAGAGGGAGAATAACCTTGAGTAAAAAGAAACACAGTGGTTTTATTGAGGCCATGTGGAGGAGGGGGGCCCACCTTTTATTGGGGGGTCCAGGAACCTCTCCGAGAAAATTTTGAAATTGGGGTTTTTCAGTGTAATCTAATTAAACAATAATGGTTTTAAGTTCTTTTCTTAAAGAAAAGAAATTTCACTGAGCAAAAAATAAGTTTGTCTTGGTGCAACAGTTTAATTGTCATCATCCATATCAAACTCTAACTCTGAATCTATGTTACAGGTCAAATTTAAATTCAGGTTACATGTAAATTTTTTCCAACCTAGGTCAAGTTGTTTCAACCTAGGTCATTTTGTTTCAACCTAGGTCAATTTGAGTTTTGTTTTTTTTTGCGGCAAACAAAAATGTTTTTGGCACCTTCTCTGCATCTCCACTCTACTTCACCTACTATTCCCTCCCTACTCTCCCAACATTGCAGCCCATATTCTTTTTATCTCAATGCTTACCTTGTGAGCCTTGAACCACAGACCTTTGGTTTTCCTTTGGATTCATGCCCTGATGCCTTACCAGTGAGCCATGGACACTTGGATGCAAGTTCCACTATTTTTTTAATTACATATACATTGTAGTCGTAATAAATTTCCTTAAATTATTCAAATCAGACATCTCACCCATTATTACACTACAGTACATGTACCTCTGCCCTAACTATATACAAATAATTAATCTTACTGTAATATCAAATTGACCTACCTAGAAAACAAATTGACCTAGGTTGAAACCAATTGACCTAGGTTGAAACAAATTGACCTAGGTTGAAACAAATTGATCTAGGTTGGAACAAATTGACCTAAGGAACAAATTGACCTGTAACATCTACATCAGACATGTCATTGTCATCCTTCATGTCCATGTTATTTACTTTGAGTAGCCGGCATGCCAAGGATGACTAGATGGTGAATTTCGCTGCTGCCGAAGCTTACGGAGAACTCTGTTGTAGCCCTACACAGTTAACTGAGAACAAATCTTCCTTTGAAAAATAGCAGGTTTTTAGCTGTTATTGACTTAATCAACTCTTTATTGACTTTGAAGATCTTACCAGGTTCATGAATCAAATAGTGGGTCCAGCCTGGAGACTGTTGTACCCCAAGGTTACGCCACTCACTTTCTGTCATCAAATGGGTCCTAGGAACTTTTTCTGCTAATTCTTTGGGAAGGATCACATGCCTAGAGCAAGTAAAAATAACAACAAATGCAAAATATATATATATGATCAGTGCTGTTAAACTTGCATGACACAAACTATAAGTCAGACCTTTTTCTTGCCTCTAAGAAAGTGTAGTCTATGAGACCTTGTACATGTTTTGTTTGCTGTAGTTTACTGCTTAAGGGTTCCATACTTCCAGTAAGCAAAGAAAGTCATGTTTGATCGCCTTGGGCTGCTCGACTTCACAGTCGGGCTTATGGATTCTATGCCACTAACCCAAGTGAAGTTTCTTTAGGATAAAATTTGAGAAAATTCAAATTACAGAAGAACTGACAGAGACCAAATATATTGTTTTATATACGACTTCTTATGTTTAATTAATCAATTGTGCTTGTGGGAGTTTTTGGAGATAGTGCTGGTACATTCTAGTTAAAGGTTGCTCAAAGGGCAAGCTGTAAAACTGATGTCCATTGCAACCTAAATTCTGGCTTCCTCACTGATAGCAAAATTTTGCAATATTGCTTTCTTGTATGAGCCAAGGTCTTGACAGTTTTGCAGGGCTGCAACCAGTTTTGCAGTTTTGAAACCATGCAATTTGAGGTACCTGGTTGCTGTAGTTATGATTCAACAAGAACTTTTAGAGAGATCAGATTCTGCAATTACATTTATCAATAACACAGGTGCTTTATCCATGGCAGTCATGCTACATCTTTCTAAACAACAATAACTTTATTAACTTTATCAACTAAAGGTAAGGTAAGGTAAAGTCTGCATTCAAGCCAAGTGGCCCATCAGGCCGGAGCTTATCCCGGTTTCTGTAGCACGAAGCGCCTGGAAGTATTTCTACTCCCCCCTGGATGGGATGCTAGTTCATCGCAGGGTTACCCACAGCATTAAACTGCTGGTACCCATTTATACACCTGGGTGGAGAGAGGCACTGAGAGTAAAGTGTCTTGCCCAAAAGCACGACACAATGTCCCTGTTTAGGGCTTGCACCAGGATCACTCGCTCCAGAGACGAGCGCACTAACCATGAGGCCACCGCATCTCCCATCAACTAAAGGTGGATCCCACTTATTACAATAATTATTTAAATTGGGGAAGTTGAAATTAGGGATCAATTTACAACTGTTAAAGCAGACAGAATGATAGAACAAGTTGGTTGATCTAAATGGGGTCACGTGACTCTTTTCCAAATTATCTTTATGGCGTTTTTTTTCCCTCTCTTTTCCCTCTCTTTTTCCCTCTCATCTCATTTAATAATAACAACTATTGTTATATACCTCGACGTCGTTCTTCAAAGCACACCCACGCATGTAAATAAAGTGGCCGGGTATTCTGAAGTTGCTCCATTGTTTTGGATTGGAAGTTATCACAAACAAGAACCAAACCAGACCATCAAACTTCCGGTTTCAGTTAGCCAAGAGCAAAAATTTACTTTCCCCAGGCAATCGGATCTAGGTTTTTTCCTGCCCTGGTTTGGCCTGGGCCTTGTTCATCAGAGCTCCCGAGTTCTAAATAAGTTTCCTTAGTACTGTATTCAGATTCAAGAAAACATCGAATACGATATGTAAAGAACAAACTCTACCAGGTTGTAATCACAACTCTGCTCCTGATAAGTATTGAGCTATTTTCACGAAGTCATTACGGACTCTAACTCTAAGGGCAATTATTAAAGCTTAAAGCTTAAGCTTACATAAGTTACATGTCATGTGCAGCGTGGTAACCTACAGCGTTCCTACTGTATTCGAAATTGAACAATCTACTCATTGCAGATGGAACAACTTTACCTGTATTCGTAATGATCGTCTGAGTACTTGTCAGAGTAGCATATTTGCTTAACCGGCATTTCTTTGATTATCTTCGAAGGTGACTGCCAAAAAGAAGAAATAACTTCTGCAACCACTTGACAGCCACTTTCTGTTGCTTCCAGTTATGGCGGTCGCACGGACCTAACAAGCGAGGTTCCCAAGCTCTGTGGTGAGAGTTCAGGGTTCGATCATAATGCTCAAGTAATCTTTTTGGGGATTTTTAACGCTTTTTCAATCGAAAATATTGCTAATGTAATTTTAAAACTTCTCAAAATGGTAAGATTTCAAAAACCAAATAAAAACTTCTCTAATAAGTCTATTCCCTCAGTAATTAGTAGCTAATTATTTCACTAAGCAGACAAATTCTCTTCGTTTGTATATGGCGGGAAATTCGAGAGGGAAAAGAGAGGGAAAAAAAAAACGCCATAAAGATAATTTGGAAAAGAGTCACGTGACCCCATTTAGATCAACCAACTTGTTCTATCATTCTGTCTGCTTTAACAGTTGTAAATTGATCCCTAATTTCAACTTCCCCAATTTAAATAATTATTGTAATAAGTGGGATCCACCTTTAGTTGATGGGAGATGCGGTGGCCTCATGGTTAGTGCGCTCGTCTCTGGAGCGAGTGATCCTGGTGCAAGCCCTAAACAGGGACATTGTGTCGTGCTTTTGGGCAAGACACTTTACTCTCAGTGCCTCTCTCCACCCAGGTGTATAAATGGGTACCAGCAGTTTAATGCTGTGGGTAACCCTGCGATGAACTAGCATCCCATCCAGGGGGGAGTAGAAATACTTCCAGGCGCTTCGTGCTACAGAAACCGGGATAAGCTCCGGCCTGATGGGCCACTTGGCTTGAATGCAGACTTTACCTTACCTTACCTTTAGTTGATAAAGTTAATAAAGTTATTGTTGTTTAGAAAGATGTAGCATGACTGCCATGGATAAAGCACCTGTGTTATTGATAAATGTAATTGCAGAATCTGATCTCTCTAAAAGTTCTTGTTGAATCATAACTACAGCAACCAGGTACCTCAAATTGCATGGTTTCAAAACTGCAAAACTGGTTGCAGCCCTGCAAAACTGTCAAGACCTTGGCTCATACAAGAAAGCAATATTGCAAAATTTTGCTATCAGTGAGGAAGCCAGAATTTAGGTTGCAATGGACATCAGTTTTACAGCTTGCCCTTTGAGCAACCTTTAACTAGAATGTACCAGCACTATCTCCAAAAACTCCCACAAGCACAATTGATTAATTAAACATAAGAAGTCGTATATAAAACAATATATTTGGTCTCTGTCAGTTCTTCTGTAATTTGAATTTTCTCAAATTTTATCCTAAAGAAACTTCACTTGGGTTAGTGGCATAGAATCCATAAGCCCGACTGTGAAGTCGAGCAGCCCAAGGCGATCAAACATGACTTTCTTTGCTTACTGGAAGTATGGAACCCTTAAGCAGTAAACTACAGCAAACAAAACATGTACAAGGTCTCATAGACTACACTTTCTTAGAGGCAAGAAAAAGGTCTGACTTATAGTTTGTGTCATGCAAGTTTAACAGCACTGATCATATATATATATTTTGCATTTGTTGTTATTTTTACTTGCTCTAGGCATGTGATCCTTCCCAAAGAATTAGCAGAAAAAGTTCCTAGGACCCATTTGATGACAGAAAGTGAGTGGCGTAACCTTGGGGTACAACAGTCTCCAGGCTGGACCCACTATTTGATTCATGAACCTGGTAAGATCTTCAAAGTCAATAAAGAGTTGATTAAGTCAATAACAGCTAAAAACCTGCTATTTTTCAAAGGAAGATTTGTTCTCAGTTAACTGTGTAGGGCTACAACAGAGTTCTCCGTAAGCTTCGGCAGCAGCGAAATTCACCATCTAGTCATCCTTGGCATGCCGGCTACTCAAAGTAAATAACATGGACATGAAGGATGACAATGACATGTCTGATGTAGATGTTACAGGTCAATTTGTTCCTTAGGTCAATTTGTTCCAACCTAGATCAATTTGTTTCAACCTAGGTCAATTTGTTTCAACCTAGGTCAATTGGTTTCAACCTAGGTCAATTTGTTTTCTAGGTAGGTCAATTTGATATTACAGTAAGATTAATTATTTGTATATAGTTAGGGCAGAGGTACATGTACTGTAGTGTAATAATGGGTGAGATGTCTGATTTGAATAATTTAAGGAAATTTATTACGACTACAATGTATATGTAATTAAAAAAATAGTGGAACTTGCATCCAAGTGTCCATGGCTCACTGGTAAGGCATCAGGGCATGAATCCAAAGGAAAACCAAAGGTCTGTGGTTCAAGGCTCACAAGGTAAGCATTGAGATAAAAAGAATATGGGCTGCAATGTTGGGAGAGTAGGGAGGGAATAGTAGGTGAAGTAGAGTGGAGATGCAGAGAAGGTGCCAAAAACATTTTTGTTTGCCGCAAAAAAAAACAAAACTCAAATTGACCTAGGTTGAAACAAAATGACCTAGGTTGAAACAACTTGACCTAGGTTGGAAAAAATTTACATGTAACCTGAATTTAAATTTGACCTGTAACATAGATTCAGAGTTAGAGTTTGATATGGATGATGACAATTAAACTGTTGCACCAAGACAAACTTATTTTTTGCTCAGTGAAATTTCTTTTCTTTAAGAAAAGAACTTAAAACCATTATTGTTTAATTAGATTACACTGAAAAACCCCAATTTCAAAATTTTCTCGGAGAGGTTCCTGGACCCCCCAATAAAAGGTGGGCCCCCCTCCTCCACATGGCCTCAATAAAACCACTGTGTTTCTTTTTACTCAAGGTTATTCTCCCTCTATTTCCAATTTTTGGGAGAACCCTGTGTTCACCAAGCAAACTGACCAATTATGAGAATGATTTTGCCTGCGTGGTTTGACTATCTGGAGGAAAGTTTTTCTCGTAAAGAAGTTTACTTCTAATAGTGTAGCCCTCCTGTGAAAATCTGAAAATGTTACAAACACCTCTGTCTTATATTCTTTTTTTTTTCTTCACAGAACCACATGTGTTGTTGTTCAGAAGACCTGCAAGTCACCATCACTGAATCGTTGCTTAGCCATTTTAATTTTAGGCATAATTATGTACAGATGAACTGACACAAACATGCATTGATTTTGCATTTGTGGATTAACACTCGTGGAACCTTCTTGGCCGAGAAATTTTGGAATGGAGATGATCTTTGTCTGGTCCCAGACAGTAGATACATGTGTACTTTAAGGACGTTCGCGCTAATTGTTTCTGCGCATCCTTACTGCGCATGCAAATTCGAATGCCAAGTCATGCATCGAGCGCGCGCGCTAAGTACTAAAATGAACAATGATAGGGCAGATGGCCTTTGCTAGAGCTTTGACTGGATTTAACGATCTTGGACGTCCGGTGACCCCTACTTTTCTTTACAGAAACAGATTTAATTTACGATTATCTCTACGTTGTCCAAAAATTAACAAAAAATCAATGTTGGAAGTTGAAAAAATTTCAAGATTTCTGTCCACGGGACATGGAATCCTGCCATCTTACGGCTGCAAGGCGCGTGAAACTATGGTCGCTGAATGCGAACTTGTTCTTTGAGGAACCTCACCAGTTGACTAAATTCGCTTAATAGGTCCATTTACACCATATTTGGCTGATAACACTTCTCTTCAAAGCTCTAATTGCAATATTTTGGGACTTGCAGCGACTGTGGTCTTCTTCTCTAACGAAGCCCGATTTACTCAGATTTGGGTGTTCTTCTGGGCATGTTCTCTCCAAACCGAAGTCGGTGACCCCCCTATTTTTTTACATTTCTGACATCACTAACTCATTATCTTTCAATGGTAAAATTTTCAGAGAAAAATCAATGTTAGAAAAATTTCGCGCGAACGTCCTTAAGTGCCACTTTGATGAAATTCTTAATATACACTTTTTGACATTTTCATACACAATAGGTCTTTCCTTAATTTCTTTGCAAATTTCAATCTACTACGGACATTAGACCTCGTGGTTTTTGTGACTTTATTTCCAAGACTTTACAGCTGCCATTAATTTTCCTTGTTCCAAGTCTTGTTCCAAGTCTTGACTGAGAATTTGAGGAAATGATGATGTTTTCTCCAAAATACCGCATGGGACCTTGAAATTACAAGAACAATTATGTAGAAAATGGCATGAATATATGAACCGAATTTTTTGTTATTCTTTATGTGAACTGCTGTACAATAACAATTATTATTACTGTTATTATAACTTTATTATCTTGTGTGGCATTTTTGAGAAAATGATGTCATTTTCGCCAATTCCCACCAAGACTTGGAACAAGGAAACTTAATGGAGGCCATAAATTTTTGGAAATAAAGATCCAAAAAACATGGTCTTATGTTCGTAACAGATTGAAATTTGCGAAGATATCTACAGTAGGAAAACCCTGTTGTGTAGGAAAATGTGAAAAAATGCAAAGAAAATGGAGAATCAAGAATTTGATCATAGTGGCACTTTGAGCTCTTTGTTTTAGGCTTACAATACAAATACTCCCTACAGTTTTTGGGAAGTTTTATTCAACTTAGTTAGGAGAAAGTGAATGTAATATTTTTGTGATTTTAGGGAACTTCTTTACATGGATTATTTTATTTTCAATGATGCATTTTGATAACAAACATTAGCTGACGGGCAATTCTTGAAAAGACGTTTGACTTAACTAAAGATTCGAAACATTACAAAGCAAGCCCAGTTTATCAAAATAAAGTGTTTTATTACTCTTACTAAGAAATAACCAGTAATTTTATGATTGAGTGTTATAGTAGTTGTTTTAATCTTTGGACTGATTCCTGTGGTAATTTTCTGGATTGCAAGTTATATTTGGGTGTCCTGTGGACCGCCATACTTCTCTCAGTGCCGCATTGCTCCAGCTGCATCTCTCTGATTCCTGAAAAACAGGAAAGGACAATCAAGTTTATTTCAGTCCATCAAATATTTTTCTCAAATGTGATTGGTTTAAATACATCACGTGATGAAGACAAAAATGGATACAATAAAAGCAAGTGACACATTCAACACCAAGCTACTTTTAGGCGGACACCCTCGGGACCCATTGTAGTGTCAGCTTAATATAGGGTGTCCATTGAAAACAGGTTCCCACAAAATTTGTCTTTAAGAGGTCATTAACATCCGTCAGTATTAAAAGAGCTTGAAAGGGTCAAATTGCGTTCTCGTGGATGGTCGAGAACCCTGAAATACGGTACAGTGGAACCCCGCGGTACAGAAAAAATGTTCGTTATAGCGAAGACCCCGTTATAACGAATTATCTTGTTAACAACAAAAATATTCGTTATAGCGGGGTAACCAAGCTGAACAATGGGATATACACTACGCAAAACAGTCTACAGACTTGCTCGTTAACGGCTACATTTAAATAAAGCAAAGCTTTAAAGGTCATAGTTTCCCTATGTTGACCAATGGGAGTCGTGTTTGGCTTTTCAACCATTTTCATCATATCATTTTCACTGACTGCGAGCGACAGGACAAAATATTCGTAATAACGGGGTAAATTTAGTCCAAGGGAGGAGCGTTGCGTGACGAGCCTAAAAACGGTTGAAAAGGAGACTAGGGTAAATTGTGCGTTGGGACCGTCAAAATGTTCGTTACAGCCGGGCTTGTTTTCACATATTTTTACTGTAATTCTGCCGGGTTTTCAAATGTTGTTCGTTATAACGCGGTCTTCGTTACAGCGGGGCTCGTTATAGCGGGGTTCCACTGTATCCACAAACAATAACAAGTATGAAAGTGAAGAGTGATCATCGCAGTATATTTTCCAATTTAAGCAATTGGAAAGAAGAAGCCTGAAAAAATCAGGGGTTCAACGGGATTCAAACCCGTGACCTCCGCGATACCGGTGCGATGCTCTACCAAATGAGCCATGAAGCCACACATTGGGAGCGAGGTCATTTTATTGTACTGGGTTAAAGTAAGGATTGGAAGAAATGAAAACAAAATGGGAGACATTTTTTCCCGTTTGCCGTAAACAAACTAAACAACTTTCGTGCGATTTTCGGAGTGTTTGAGCAGCTCTTTAATTAGGAAAAGGAACGTCAGCCCCGTCGCTAGCGTTTCTGATGAGTTACCGATTCTTCAATACGATATTTCCTGATCCAATCAGTGGTCTTTTTAAAAATTTAGCTGACCCGCATGGACACCACTCACATCCAGATGTGTCGTCAGGTCACGCATTACCAGGGGGGAAACGTTGCGTGACAGCTCGAAAAAGGCGTACCGTAAACAGTAGTGATAATATTATGTTAATTTCTAAAAGTACCTTGTCACTACCCTGTCTGACGTTGACTACATTCCTTTCCTCTGATAGACGTGGGAGGCCTGGTGGAACTGCCAATCACAATAACAGATAAATTGAGAAGTATATATACGATTAAATGAAAATCACGAGATAAGAGGAAATAACCAAAATGGATCAGTTGGAGGTCGCCCGCATAATTGTAGCATTTTTCGTTCCTTCAGTTTAGAAATTTTTCTGGATAATTGAAATCCTGATCACAGACTCTCCACCGATTCTTGCTATGTTATGTAATTAGTGGGAACTTTTTTTTGGATGGATCTCAGATCTAGACGAGCCTGTCCACTTTGTCACAGTGGAAGAGTAAAAGGAACGTTCTATCCTATATTTTTCACAATGACAGAAATTCGCACATAGAAATTCTCGGCTGTATTCATGTTTCGATTGTTCATGGCTAAAAACCATATTGAGTTGGATCTGACTATTGGTTATTTCCTTGCTCACGTGACAACCAAATTCAAATCTATCAACAACAACAACAACAACAACACCTTTATTTCGCCTTGTACATAGATAAAATAACATAACATAGATAAGATAAAAAAAAAAATTGTTTGTACTTGTTAAAGCCTGGAGCTGAAATAATCCTAAGATTTTCTAGCCAATTCTCCAGAAGCGGAAGCGCCATTTCTGAGTTGCCTGGTGCACAATCCACCAGAGTTCATTTGAAGGCAGTTAAAACAAGTTTAGTATAAATCAAGTAAAACTCATTTCCACTGTGAAAAGTTTTGCAGTAGGACGCTTGTTGAAGTAAAGGAAAATCTCAAGTTGCAAAAGGCTCATGAAGTTTTTTCTTTTACTCACTGATTCCAAGAGCTGGTCCGTCCCTCTCAGGGCGATAAATATGATGAGAGGGCCACTTTTTCCCTCCTCCCAAGGTATACTGGGATGGGTCTCTGTAACTGAAGCGCGATGTGGACTGGAGACTATAATGGATAGTGGGTGGGCCTTCTATGAACCAAGACAAGATTTGCGTAAAATATAAAGGATGATTGATGGTTAATTAGAAGACTGCGATTAAACACAGTTTTAAAAAATGCTTCACTGAGCATCGTATTTTCAACTACCTTCTGGGTGTTTCGAGAGATGGTAAAGACTTTGGTGTCTCGAATTTGATTCAGATTACGTGACTTCTAGATTTTGAAATTCAGCAATTTTTTCTCTCGTCCACAGTGCTACTCGTTTCAAACTGTCGTGACATGAGGAAGTAAAAGCTAAGAAACGGGTATTCTGGAGCTGAGAATGAGAAGTTTTTCATTGTCACATAATGAAATTGTGCACGTGTGCGAGCGTAATTTGAAATGACGGATTTTGGCTTGTTGCTTTATCTCTTTGTAATTTAATGGAGTAAAGTAATAAAACTACGTTGTAAAATATTCAACGATGGACAGAGACCACAAAGCACCACCACCAATTTCTTATTTAAGAAAAAAAAAACGATTGTTAAAAGGAAATGCTCAATACATGTGAGAAAAGTAAGCAAACAGCTTGAGTACAATGTGTTGAGATGTGACGTAGATACCTCTTTCTTCGTGTGGTGAAAAGTGCGATAAAGGTCCACTTGAGAAATTCGTCAAATCTGTTGGAATTTGATTATTTGATGCTCATTAATTCAGATTGCAAGATGACTAATAAGACCGATTTTAAATGGTTAGTGAATGAAAAATCTCCAGGTTTCGGATAGGGTTCTTCATAACTACAGTATCACGAAGCAACTGTAGGGCTATCTCTTCCCCACCCCTCCAAAATATTTTGTCACCGTTGTGCAGACAGCTTGCGGTGGCTGTTTTCTGGGGTAGTTTTTGCGTCTTCATAGTTTATGTCTTGCTTCATTAGGCTATAAATTTGCGTAGAGTCTTGAAAGGAAGGCATCATGAAACAAGTCGACTTGAAATATCCAAGAAGTTAGTGAAACTTAGTAACTTATTGAATGAGATATTGGCTGTCAAATACTGCACAATTTCTGGATGGAAAGAAAGTGTTGTAACAAGAACTACAACATCCAACAGGGGAGTCAACATTTCGTATAAAATTCAGTTTTCAGATCGACGTCCAGACTGCAAAACAGTCGTTTTCGGACGTTTACGGAAGGGGCGATTCGGGCGAAGCGCCGTAAGCGTGATCCTCGAGTGTGAAGCGCGCGAGCCTCACACGCCCGTAACGTCTCTCACCATTTTCCCTCGCCGTTTTTACACTCGCTCCAGACTTTTCGTTCGAATGTGGACCGTCGCTCGCGTTCGCAAAAAATACGACTGTTTTGCAGTCTAATCGACGTCAAACTAAAAGTATTAATACATCGAGATTAAAATTGTCGTCGCTTCTAATCTTGCCACACCCTCTCAAGTATTCAGAGTTGAAATTGCTGTAGTTTGATCCCAGGCTGTTACGCTTATTCTTAAGAAGCACCTAGTGAATTTATAACAAGCCCCGTTCAGAATCGAAACCGTACTTCAAGTAATTATAACCATAGCACATGGTCGAATGCCGTCATACAAAATGTATTTATTTTAAAAGTGTTTCACCATCATTTTCTTACTATGGTAATTGCATCACGCTATAACAAGTAGTAACTCAAGATTATGAGGGTGCGTTCGACGCCTTCACTTCTTAAACTCTCATTAGGTAACTGTAACACCTGTCTATTGCTAAACTCCAAGATAAATATGGCGATTACATCACGGTACAAAAAGCGAACTCACCCAAATGTTCCACAAGAGTCGGATATCTTGAGCGCCTGTGTCGGAAGTCTGGGTTCCATATAGCGTAAGGCTGGATAAAGAGAATCGTACATGTTTCTTCGAATAAACACAGTTCTGCTCATTCGAGGCTTAAAATAAGGTAGTTTCTAGGGAACATAAGGATGCCTTAATTATAATTAATCACCTCAACATCTCTCTGGAAAATGTTGGATGTTCAAAAGCGTCCGAAATATTGAAGAAAGTTGTGAAGCTTGCTTTTTAATATATTGAATTCCATAAACTCTCAGCGCAGCTGTGTCAAAAGAAAATCGTACTAAGAGCGGTTTTCTCTTAAGTGTTGACAGTAATTTGCTTTTTGTGTTACCACGGTAAAATATTAGCTTAAAAAAACGTGTCTACTCTGTCATCTAGATCGTGACTCGCACGTACGCGATTTCCCGCGCTTTACGTGGGCTGTGACTACACGTGTTTTCCTTCATTTTTAATTGGTTCATTGGATTGTCTGTGTATTTTGTATTTAGCCAGAGTAACAACTTCGGTTTTGGCTTTACAACAGCCTACCGAAAAATATGTTTTTGTCTTGCTACGAGGATATCATTAGTGTTCTCTTCTGATGGTGATGTCGTAATAATGGCAAATTTGAGCACGCGCTCACAGGGCTAGGGGGCATTAAATTTCTTAAAACGCTAGAGACCACTTAAAAGTTATTTAAAGATACTATTTTATCTAGTTTTAAATCAAGCAATTATTCGTCGTCACAATGGACACAAAGGATGAACTTTGACAGAAATAAAGAGAAAGGATACATGAATGAAGGAGATACCTAAGAACTTCTCAAAAATGATGGAATGTGGCTCGGGCAACTTAATGTAGCCGGTCAATAGAAATAGACCAATTTCGATGAATTAAAATTAAGCCTACAACAATAGACCTCACACACGAGGCTCTGGGGAATAACTACAGTGTTTGTGGGGATTATTCCTTGGAGCCTGGTGCTGAGGTCTATTAAATTAGGCTGGATTTTAATATATCGAAATTGGTCTATTTACACATGTACACATTGCAGACCCTATTAGTCTCTTGTTCACAGCAATTCTTTAAAGATGTTGAAATCATCCCGAAAGACGTTGCTTTGCCATACTAGCAGCCAAGTAGCATTACCTTTATTCCTTTATCTTTTCAAACGACAGTCAAGTTCATAACAGCAATTATGTTCAATGGGTCAAATTTTGTGTCATACCTGAGCGTTCGAATGTAGCGGGCTCTGGTAAACTAACCCCAGTGGCTGTGGGTTGTGTCGACGAGTAGGCGACAGAACACGTGCCTGTAAATCACGTGGCTTTGTTTGCACGTGACCATGGTGTATAAGGGTGGTTGTCTTTCGTCGCCTGTTTGCAAGCAAAGCGACTGGAACCATTTCAAGAGCAAAGCTGCTCTCTAGCAGTTGATTTGCGCGTGGTAATTATATTCGTCATCAAACAATGCTGTTGGTTGCGTTGCACTTGATTAGAGTTGAAATCACGGCATTACTTTCTTCGAAGGGATGCACGCGCTGGGGTTGAAATTTCTTGGTTGAATTACGAATTTTTTGCGTGTAAAATAAGTGATCTCTATCTAGTCCTTAGCGATTGTAGATTATGGGTGCGAAAGGAACCGATGAATCCGTGACCATGCAGAGGGGATTCAGCGGTTTCTTTGATATATTATGATCATTGGTCCAGATCCAGATCACCCCGACGAAGCGCAACCTATGCCTCATGAACTGGCCGGAAATTTGGAGAATAGAAGATTACATGGCATTCTAAAATTGTTATAGATAGGAGTCATTACGATTACCAGTTTATCTAAGCGACTGTATCGACTTTCTAAATCTTTTAAGTCTAAGTCTTTGATGGCTGTGTGGAATGGCCATGTCTGCTAATTATCAAGCACCATGCAAGAGGAGTGTAACGCACGAGAAACTCGCGTGGAATCTCGCGAGTTGAAAATCCATTCCAAGCTTTTATTTTCGCATCACAGTGAATGGCTTATTCCCCTGTGCGAAATTAAACTACAGCGTCACGTGAACAGCCTAAATTTTAAACATCGATGGTTGAAGTAATATATCAAACACAAGAGACAGTGTTTCATCGGGATATCCAAACACCGAGAAGAGAGTTGAAAATAATTTTGACGAAATTCGAGGTGTTTGGATAGCCGATGAAGCACTGTCTCGAGTGTTTGATATATCTTATCAATCGAAACAAAAACTAAGGAGTAAACGGAGAAGAAAAATCGTCAAAATCTATGTTAATTATGACCGGGTATCCAAACCTCCTTCACGGTTGTGATTTTCTCTGTTTTAACTTGATGAATTATTAATGAGTTTGAGAACAAGTGTTCAAGATGACTTCAATATCAAAGGTGTTGCTAAAAGACATCTTAATAACAGTATTCGATTTCAAAAGAGTTGGAAGTTTTTCCACAAAATTCAAATTACAAAATGATACAAAAAGTGGCCTGTTAGTTTGAAACAGAAGCATATCACCTAGATCTAGGTGATATGCTTCTGGTTTGAAAACAATGTCTCAAGCCACTTATTTTAAAACTAACTGTTTTTTCTAACATATTAATAAAACTTATTGATCGTCAACTTGGGAAGATGCACAAGTTAAGGTTAAACATAGTCTCTGGAGAAACTATGGGTTAAACGAGCGATCAAGGATGACCTGGGCATTGAAGTTTACATCGTAACTGCTCACCGGGTCGAAAGCGGAAAACCAAGTCAGGATAAGCAAACCAGAATCACCCAAGAACCATCGTGTGCAGATCATACGTAATTTATTCGTTCATAAATTATCTAGACTGATCAAGGAACTAACACACCTTCTTATTGCGTTCTTCAGTAGCAATTGACGGATACCACTAAGGGCTCCAATCATACCATAATATACAATACTTCAACGGTTTTTCCCGTAAATGAGTGGTGACTCATTTACAATACCATACTACAGCTGTACTTACATACGGATAAAATCAACAGCTGGTGGGACTGAAAATTCTTATTGCACCTTACTCCACGGCGCGTTTTTACAAGAAAAACTTTCAGCCAGAAAAATATTGTGGCCCAGTTCTAAGCTCTCCGAGCTTCCTCCGAATCTCCAGATTTGGAGATAAATTTTGAAATAGATATAACCTCGAAAAGGAGCTATTTTGTACCTAACCAGAAGCATAACACCTAGTCTAGGTGATATGCTTCTGACCTAATATGTTAACTCCATTTTTGGAGTTAGAAAAGCTCCTTGAAGATTATGTTCAGTAAAATTTCACTAGTTATGCATTAGTTTCCGAGTTTCTGGCAAGCGGCCAAAATAATTCTTATACCAAATTAACTCATGCCTGTAAACGATAGAATTAAAACCCCTCGCTTCGGCTACTCATTTACATGGTTCTGGTGACATGACAAATAACTTGCATTTGCTGTAGTGTCTGTCATAGTCTTATTTACTTTATAGCTGAAATTGATTTGTCTATTTACGCTAACATCTTGGCAGTAATTCAAAAAAACCATCGATGTCATCCGTATCGATAATTACAGTGAACAACCTATAGGGAAGGGATAAGAAAAGAATTGTATTCTGACAAATTAAGCTTTGTATCACTAATTTACGGCTTAGCCATGAAATCTCTAACACCTGTTACGTATTTCACTATAGTGTGTATGCTAACAGTCTCTCTTATAAATAGGTTTAGGCCTTCTTCTTGAAGCCGGAGAACAGCTTCGTATCAAGTCAACAAATATACACGCATCTTGATCACAAAGTCCAGTTCTATGTCTTATGTGGTCGCGTGCTTGCTATATAAATGTCCATGTTCCTCACCTAAGAGGAAGATATAATATTACAAACATTCTTAAGTAAATTTTGTCAGTACAAATCTTTTTGTTAAAATAAATCTCTTACAATGAGGAATAATCTAGTATTCATGTCGCTACGTCAGCTAGGTTTTAACATTACTCTGCCATAATTTAAGGCGCGTTTACACTACAGAAAAATTTTGGTCCGGACCCGCCAAAAAAGAAGTACGGACCCAGAATTTTTGTAAAGAAATACTGAAGTTTCCGCAGGGCCATAGACGCCTATGGCCCTGCGGAAACTCCAGTATTTCTTTATAAAAGTTATGGGTCCGTACCACTTTTTTGACGGGTCCGGACCCAATTTTTTCTGTAGTGTAAACGGCCTTTTAAAGATTGTTATGATTCTTTTGTACAAAGAACTGTCATGAGTTATGTAATGACTTAAACCTACTGTCAACAATGTGTCATGACCTTTCAGTGCTCTGCCTTTTATATGACGTATGCGTCAGGTGACAAACTGGAAAATTTGAGGTGTTTTCCCTCGCTTTACCAGAGAGCTGCTAAAGAAAACTCTTTCTTTCAACAGCTGCAATTCCTGAAGCAGAAATGGTTCACTGTTAATATTTTTTCATATCACTAATACACGTGTTCCTACTTACCGTGAAATACATTTATTCGCTTCCACCAAATTCCAGTGTGACGTCATCTCCAATCAACACAAATGGAGCCCAGTGCTTCACTTCATTAAACTTGTCAGATTCTCTCATGCCCTTCATGGCTTTGTTCAAGGATTCACTGGCACTTTTACCTTTTGCCAAGTGTGAGTAGAACATTCTCATGAACTCCAGGGTGGCGTCGTCGTCAATAGCCCACAGGGACACCAGGACAGCTCGAGCACCAGCACCCAAGAAGGCTCGTGCAATGCCAACCACCCCCTCAGCCTTAATCTCACCAAGACCACTATGACAGCAACTTAACACCACCAGCCTTGCACGAATTTGAACACTCATTACATCTTTCATAGATAAAAGAAAGTCTTCCTTCGCAGGAATCTGGGATGCTCGTGCAGTATTGGGTGCCAGTGCAATTTCGCCCGTTTCCATTCGACCATGTGCCGCAATGTGTACTAAAGCAACTGAGGGAAGTCGTCTCAACACTTCATCCTTTGTTGCCTCTCTTCCAGTGAGGGGTTTGGTGCTGAATATTCTCCCAATCATCTGTACTTCTTTCCTGGCGAATGGTAGCTGCTCCATCAGTGCTTTTCCTTGACAAACAACTTCTTGTACCCACGGGTCACCCACAAGAAGCAGCCCAGTGTTGCTGTGATAATCATCCGGGGAAGCTGTGATCATTTTCAAACTGGTGAGGGAGGGAATCACTCGGATCCTGCAAACCTCACATAAATACCTGGAATTGGAGTCCACGAATGCTGCAAAAGGGGCCAGAAACAGTGGACCTACAGGAACCAACACAAGTTCGTTACCGCGGATCAGGTCTGCAATAGGGTCAATAATGATGTCGTAAAATGTTCTCAAGGCATTTGTCTGGACGGGAACGGGTTCGGTTGGTGTCTCTGGAGATCTCTCATTTGCCACTTTCTTATCTCCTAGCTTATCCAATGAGCGATCTTCACATTTCAAATCACGTTTTACACCAATTTCCAGAGAGGCAGTCACTGTTAACAACACCAGGAAGCTTTTATCGCTTAGTTTCTTTTTCCTCAATTCAACGTTTTTTCCGTCTTGAACAACCCAGAAAACAATTTCTCGTTCATCAATTGCTATAAAAACGGCAATCGACGGCAAGAAGCTGAATGAGTCGTACATACTTTCGTCTTGTGCATGTAATTGGTGGAAAGTTGCCTGGAACCCATAGTTAAATTCCAAAAGATCATTCAGAGCTTGTGCACGTCCTTGCTCAGCAGCACATAAAGCCTCGACTACCTTGCCTTGTTTTAACAATACACGCCACCGACCAGTGTATGCAAATTCATACATATTGCGGTAGTCAATTTTCCACTTGTCTTTGCCTTTCAAATCATTCCAAGTAATGTTGAACATTCTCACACTGGAATTAAAACAGTCAAGAGCCTTTGACAATGACCCTTGTAATTCAAAGCACTTGCCAAGACTACCATAGCCCAATCCTTCCCCAGCTTTGTCTCCCACTTCTTTGGAAATTTTTAGTTGACATTCATGGTAGTCGATGGCTGTTTTGAAATCTCCCAGACCACGATAAGCGTTGCCAAGGTTACCATACGCTGCTCCTTCTTCAGCTTTGTCGCCCACCTCTTTGACAAGTTGTAGATGTCTTCTATGGTAGTCGATGGCTGTTATGAAATCCCCCAGATTATCATAAGTATTTCCCAGATTAGAATAGGCTCGCCCTTCGCTTACCTTGTCTCCCTCTTCTTTGGCAACTTTTAGATGAAGCTTATCGTAGTGAATGGCTGATTTGAGGTCCAACAGACTTCGATAAGCAATGGCAATATTTCCATACGTTCTTCCATGTCCGGCTTTATCTCCCACTTCTTTGGCAATTTCTAAGTCACTTTCATAGAAGGTGATGGCTGTTTTGAAGTCCCCCAGACTATGATGAGCGTTTCCAAGATTGCAATACGCACTTCCTTCTCCGGCTTTGTCGCCCAATTCTCTAGCAATTTTTAGATCACGTTTATGGTAATCAATGGCTGTTGTAAAATCCCCCAAACCTTGATACGCGTTGCCAAGATTTCCATAGGCCCATCCCTCTCCGGTTTTGCCTCCCACTTCTTTGGCAATTATTAGATGACGCTCATGGAAGTCGATAGCCGTTTTGAAATCCCCCTGACTTTTATAAGCGATGCCAAGATTACAATATGCCCTTCCTTCTCCAGTTCTGTCACTGACTTCTTTGCTAATTTTTAGATGACGTCTATGGCAGTCAATGGCTCTTTTGAGGTCCCCGAGACTCTGATAAGCAATGCCAAGATTTCCATACACTGTTCCTTCTGCAGCCCTGTCTCCTACTTCTTTGACAATTTTTAGGCCTCTTTCATAGAAGTTGATGGCTGTTTTGTGATTGCCTAGACGCCAATACGTTTTGCCAAGATCACAATATGACATTCCTTCGTTGGCTTTGTCTACAATTTCTTTCCCAGTTATAGGACGAAGAACATGGCTGGTAGCATTACCATAAGCAGTATCTTCTTCGACATGATTTCCTATGTCTGCCCTTTGCTATCAGACAAAAATATGTGAATTAACGCCAATTACAAACATTGGTAAAAGGTAGCATATAAGGTATCGTAAGTTCTATCAACCTGTCATGCAACACATGATCCCATTGCGTATCAAAAGTTGAAACTTCAAAAATTCGAAGTTTGATTAAGTGGTTAAACGTATTGCCTCAATTGTTATACATGATCTGCTCCTTTGCAAAATAGTTTACATTCAAGGCGCTCTTCCTATCTATTGAAGCTAAATTGCAGCTTTATCCAGAGAAAAACCATTCAACATATATACCTAGGTGAATGTTTTTGATATCGGGCGAGAGATTTATTTGTGGGATAACAAACTGAGAGCAAAACGTTATAAAAATTACTAAGCGAATTTTTGACTTTCCCATTAAAGCCGCGGCAATGTTTTCTCGTACGGATCCTTTTTTAAATGTAACAGTATTCACCTGGCCTACTGCAGTTCCATGCATGCTCTTTATCTTCTGTCCCTTTGCTTCCTGTGACGTATTTATTTCATTAACATACCTCGTCCTTAAGTCAAGTAATGTCTTGTTGTTCTTGTCAATCTTCTTTTGGTTAAGCCAGGTAACACGAAGTCATAAAAAGCAAGAATATCGCCCGGTGGTACTCCCAGAAAAATTGGGTGGGGGCGTGCGGCCCGCTTCCAAAACCCTTACTCAATTTATGACCAAAATCTGCCATATTTTCTACCCTATCTATGACCTGACCAAAAATTCGAAACCCTTTTTATGACCTGGACCTTACATCAAAATCCTGTTCCCGCAGGCGTGCGTTATAATTGAATCCCTAGTTCAGACCAATGTTAAATTACCGTAAGCATGATTTGTGAAGGGCTTGTGTTGATTTTCTTTTCGATATTAAATGATGAAACACTGGCTTCTCGGCTTAAAATCATACCCATATCAAGGCTAGAGTACAAAAATTATGCCCTATTTACCACTATACTAATGCAAATGCTGAAATTTCTCGTAGGCTGAGCTACTTGCATACTATCTGCTATTTGCGAGCAATTGCTGAAGGTCGTGTACAAAATGGCAGTGTTTTAACTATTCTCCGATGTTTCGGGGAAGACTTCGAAACATCACCAGATAACCGATTCAGTTTCCAAGAACAGTTAACAAAGGGAATTGGCCGTGAAGGTTTACCAATGAACTTATGAGCGCTTGTAAACAGCAGCAAGATTCAAACAGTAATTCAATCCTCCCGCTTTTTTGCTAAAGCATCGACCTAAATATTCTTAATTATATAAAGAAATAGTTGGAAACTGTTAAAAGAAATGTAGTCACAATTCCATCGAGAAGATACCTGAGGAGGCTGAATTATTTAAGTTTTAAAGTCGCACTTGAACAGCCAGCTTTCTTTCTTTCTAGTGATCTAAAAATAAATTTAGAGGGAAGCCTAGGAAATGAGGCCTATTTAAGGAATTAACACTTTCTCCCTTCATCTTATCTTAAAAAAGTAGGTTAGTTGTGCATGTTAAGGCATACAACCGAAGTCTATGTATTGGGGGAAGAACAATTCTTTATTAATAAATAGTAAAATAAATGCCAAAGAAAACATGCCCAGAGTCATACATATCTCCTTAATTTACGCAAAAAAAAAAGCGAGCAGCGAAGCGAACTGCGAAACACGCAGGGGTGGGGGTGAGGTTTGCGTTTTTCTGTCCCGCCTCCTACCGCTGCACTGGCGTCCAGTTCTTTCGCGACTTTATCCGCGCGTTTAACGACTGAATACGAATACGAGGAACTAGAGGGCTGTGAACGGTCTAAACGGGTGACATGAGTTGTATCTTTTACGGATGGGAAAGGATGTATTAACATCAAAGGATACCGCCAATCCCTTCTCACACCAGTTCGTGGCTTCTTCGTAACGCTTTAGCTTTACAACATGCACTGGCTCCTAAAATAGAGACAGCAATACATGATTTGTCAGAAAACGTCATGATCATTACTTTTATTGGCCGTTCCGAAATTCAGCAGGGAACTGGGGCGAGTTTCAAATTTTAACCAATCGATAAACCGACACCACCACATGAAAGATCATGTTGAGATTGGTCATTTGACCCAGTATGATGCTTTTAGGGTGAACAGAGACCAAGTTATGGACCTTGAAATATGGTTCAAAATCCATACCGGGCAAACGTCTCTAATTTTGAGATAGCGTCCCCCCAAACCATATAAACTCTTAAAATTTTCTATCAGTTTTGTGACAACTGGAAAATCCCGTCATGCAACTATCATTTGAAAGAAGCTGAGATGAAAATCGCTATGTTTGCCCATTTTAAAGAGTATTACGGAAATCATAAAAATTTAAGAGTTCATATGGTTTTGGGGGACGCTGTCTCAAAATGAGAGACGTTTGTGTTGATTTTAAACCATCTTTCAAGGTTCATAGCTTGGTCTCTCTGTTCACCCTAAAAGCATCATACTTAGTCAACTGACCAATCTTAACATGATCTTTCTTGTGATGGTGTCACTTTATCAATTTGTTAAAATTTGAAACTCGCCCCAGTTCCCTGCTGAATTTCGGAACGGCCAATTGTGGAAGCAACACACTTGAACACCAGAACACTGACTTCGTCCTTACATTAAACAAACACAGTGGAAACGGGAAAGCCGTATACACTCTACAACAAGAAACTCCAGAAATTTTCGCGCGTTCATTGGCTAATTTTTATTGTCAATACAGGGCCGTAGCCAGAAAAAAAATTTTGACTGAGGCAATGTCTATGAATAACTTATGACTGAGGCAATCAGTCCATGGTGAGTTCTCTTCCTAGGTATTGGGTACTATAAACAACAAAAGCCAAAGAAATGACCGAGGCAAGTGCCTCGGTTGGCCTGTTACTAGCTACGGCGCTGCAATATGCGGACAGACACATGAATCTTTAATTTATGCGATGTTATCAGCAAGTAAGAGCGCACAATTTGACAATTTGTTATCGTAACAAACAAATTGACGTCACTTTTTCATGCGTCTGTCCTGTTATTGACAATGAATTTCGTCATACATTGCCAAAGTAGTCTGTGGATCCACTCGGCTATCGCCTCGTGGATCCACAGCTACTTTGACAATGTTATGACGAAATTGATCATCAAGAACAGGACAGACCCATGAAAAATTGACTTCAATTTGTTCATTCGAACGCTAGAGTCTATGATATTATTCTTAAAGAAAAAAACTTCAGAAAAGCAGACCATTACTTTGAACCAAATCAGACAGTGCTAGAACTCGCGATTAACTGTTTTATTGGAAGTTCTGTGATCTTAAACTTAGCAGTTTTCTGTTATTTCATAGACTTGAAATCCACAATTCAACAAAAATGGTTGCCAGGAAGTGCTACCTCTTTCTATGGCTTTGATGAAGGTTGGTTCCAAATTAACAGCAGCTACAGCATCATTCAGTGTTTCCTGGTAATTTTCTAAAAGAATTAAAGTTGTTATGTCATCTCATTTGAGCAGGAAGAAAAACTTAAATGATAAAAGTAAGCATGGAGTTAAATCATTTTAGCATCAAAATCATAACTACTTGTCAGCATCTTACATGAAATCATGACATTTTTTAACCATAAACAACCTTCGACCCTAATCTGAATGACTTAATTAGAGAAAAAAGAGCTGCTGTAAAGAAACATCATTGAGAACATAACAAGGACACGTTTTCGTATATGACAAAGGATCCCAAGCAAACTAAAGTGCACGATCCGTAAAGGTCGGCACGCACGATGGGACTAGTCCCTGAGACCAGTGCCTGAAGAGTTTACACGAAGGGACTGGTCGCAGGGACTTGTCCCACGAACAGTTCACACGAAGCATTTTGAGGAACAAGTCGCTCAAGGACTTGTCCCAAAAATTCAAACTGCTTTGAATTCGTGGGACTAGTCACAGGGACCAAAGTTGGTCCTTGCGACTAGATTGTGAAGCAAAAATGGCCAGTTCACAAGATGGGACCTGTCCCTGGACTTGTTGCAGGGACTAGTCCACTCGCATAAGTGGACTACTCGCGCTCAGAGATGGTCAACATGTTCAATGTCAAACCAGCTCAGTCACGACATCTTGAGTTGCAATTGCCACGTACAAAATTAACTTGGTTTGAAAAGAAACTGAAAATATTAGTTTACAGAAAAAACACAAAGAGATAATAATGAACCAATCATAAAGGAACAAGAATGGCAAGGATGGAGAAGATTGATACAGATTGCAAGATGCACCATCCATGACTGACGAAGCTCCTTCCCAATGAAACAAAACTAACGTTATCTTGCATTGCTCGGGGTTCAGGGCTGTACGGGGTTCTTAGTTAGGTAAAGGGTTCAAGGTTGTTAGGAAGGACAGAAAGCCAGGGCTCGAAAAGACGGATAGAACAGCTCTACCGAAGCTGTAATATCATCAAGTATGGTCTGAACACCTGTGAAATATTTCTTAAGTTAAAATAAGATCTTACCCAAATAGAAATTAGCTGTTGCCCTGTTGCTGTACAACTTGGCATTTAGCATGTCATCTTTACAGTTCACTTGTATTCCTTTCGTGTAGAAGTACACGGCGTTACCAGATTCTTTTCTTCTGTATTCTTTGTTACCTTCTTCGAAGTACACTTTTGCAATCGCTTAAAAAAGGAAACGGTGATATAGTACCGTGTGTAAATTAACTAGGGATATACTGACACACATATTAAACATAATGTACCGGTCAATTTCCAAAACCGCCCATCCCCCCCCGGGCAAACCTCCGGGCATTTGAAAAATTTTGGTCAAATTCCCCGCTATGTTGGCAGTTTAGAAGGTCAAATGCCCCACCCGTTAGAGCTTCAAAGAGGGTCAAATCCCCACCCTCCTGGGAAAACAGAATCGCTTACCTTTGGAATAAACAGAATCGTTTTACCTTTGGAAATAAACAGAATCGCTTACCTTTGGAATAAACAGAATCGCTACCTTGGAAACAAGTTCTGCAAAATTTTCAGCCACTACGAATTTCTTGTTCAGATTGTCTTCGCTCACACGCGTTAAACAAAGACATATACCACGATATAACTATATAAAACGACAACAACAGAAAAAACCCACGTGGAATCGACAAGAGCAATGACCCGTGAACGCGGCTCACGTGCTGAAGCAAAGAATTGCGAAATCCTTTTGTTTCCAACCGCTGACAGACGTTTTGACTGGAAAGTCAAATGCCCCACCGGGCGGGCCTCATTTTGGGTCAAATTCCCCACTATACGGAGCTTAACGCGAGTCAAATGCCCGGGATTGCCCGGGGGGGGATGGGCGGTTTTGGAATTGACTGGCACATAATTCGTTTTCTCTTACTGTGTAAAGTACATAATAAATAGAACATTTTTGGAAGCAACGCATTCCGTCTCAAGCTCCGAAACATTTTTATAATCACTATATGATGAAGTTATGTTGTAAAATTAATGTTACAAAGCTAATTTTTACCTTTTAAAGTGTCATCATCAAAATCCACGTGAACATTAGATGGCGATGACTCTTGACTTTCCGCCATGACTGAAATAAACTTTCGTAAAGAAACAATATTTTACGATTTCAAATTTTCCTTTTTTTTGCGCCCATCTCAGAAGAATAAAAAAAATATTTAACGTTTACTTACCCTTGGCACTGTTCAAGCACAAAGGCTATTGGCATTGAGCAAATAACTGAAACAAATAATTCAACTTGAATAATTCAGCTAAAGCAAGTAATTCTCATTCGTGCTTTTCAAACATGATGTCTCAGTACTAGTAAAGAATGGGCCCTTTGCAGTTTACGATCACATGGTACAAAAACCGCCATGCTGGAGAGCAAACCGCCCACTGGGACCTCCAAAACAAAAGAATATTTAATTAACTTGCTTTGTTTTGGAGGTCCCAGTGGGCAGTTTGCTCTCCAGCATGGCGGTTTTTGTACCATGTGATCGTAAACTGCAAAGGGCCCATTAGCAAGAGGCTTAGTGCAAACGTCAATTTATTCAAAGACCAACAGGAATGTTTGAAAGTTTTTATCAGTCGTCACTTTCTATTTCAGAATCTTATCTGCCATCGCCTTTTCCAAAACAAACCCAAAAATTTGAGCGTCCACTTATAGGGGTAAGGACAATTGGACGGGAAGACCGAAAGGTGGTTAAGGTGTCTCGAAACAGTTTTTTTTCTGGACCGAGAATTTTAATGGAGTGATCGTATAACAACAGGTAGCTCGTTCTCGAGTTCACAAAAATGAAAACCAACAAATTTTTATGGCTTCAAAGAATATCTTCCAGACACTTGTTGGTATTTGAAGCATTTTCATAGAGACAGTGTTGAACTGTTCGTTAATTTGCTATTATGATGCATAAAGTATAATTTGAAATGCTTTGCCATTTACTCGAGATCAAATTAACATACGTAAATTTTTCTTGTAAATTTCACTTGCCATGCTTGCCCGTACAACATAGTTAAATGCTTCATATGGTCCAGAAAAAACTGTATTAAAGACATCTTATAAATAAGGGTTTCATATGTGTACAGTATATTACTTTCTTTCAGGAATTTGATAACTGGTGACCGACTGTAGCTAGAAAGGGCTAATGCAAAAGAAAACGAAAAAAAGAAAACTTGTTTCTGCTTGCTTCCCTGAGTTTTTGGGTGCAATATAAATCTACCTGGAGTTTTTGAAAACCGGGTTTTCTCAAGTCTTAAGTCGAGTCCAGCTCGGGGTAACAGGAGAGGGGGGGGGGGGGGGTAACAGACCGGCCCGTAGGGCTATTACCTGGTATGCATTTGGGGTAGCCTAGTTAAATAGCCGCGGGGTGGGGTTGTTTTAAAGTTTGAGGTGTTTTTGCACTGTCGTGCAGTTTTTTTGCGCTGTGTGCATGCAATCAATGACCCACTCTGTAGATAATGTTCCATTAGTCAGGAGCAGTTGAGTTGGTAGTTGTAGCACCTTGTTTTGTTGCACAGTGTTAGTTTGGATCTTTTTTGGGAGGCCAGTTGCAATGAAAAATGAGGTTAGGTGAGAAAATGGCTTTGCAATCGGTGACGCTAACACTAAAATTGTCCCTTAAAATGCCTTATTTTCCAGACTAACGAGGAAAGCTTCATCTTTGTTGCCTTTAAGGCAGACTCTTCCATCAAATGGAAGCTCGTGTATTCAAGAATTTCTTTTTGAGCTGAGATTTAACGTTTCCAGTAAGAATAACCTGCGATCAGGCCTTCTTTTAAAAAAAGGACGCCTGATCGCAGGTTACAGTAAGAAGGGGCATTAAATTACCAATCAGTGTAAATTTCAGACATTTATTTCTGGCCTGGTTTTCATAAAAAAAAAACAGGTATAGATGTATTCGCGTGTTTGCACCCAAAATAATTTACACATATCGCGTCATAAGTGTAACGCATTTTGCGTGGGAATGTCACGCCATCTTTTTTTGTTCAGTAAAAAGTTAGTAATTATTCGTCCCCGTTTTATACTCTTGCTTATAATTAAGCAGAACTTCAACGTCAGCAATTTTTTATAACCGCGGTCGCCATACATATGAATCAGCCGTCACTTTTAAGTCTAACTTAGTCGCGTTTGAGCTGGGCTTCCCTTGGACAATTTATAAAATCATGAGAACTGGATAGTCTTCCATAAAGCACCGTTCAAAATGTGTCCTTGATTTCGACTGAAAAGATGACCGTACAAGTTGTTGAAGATCTGAGCGAGCCAGATGCTTTCTAAATTATTCTAAGAAGCTAGTAAATGTAGTTGCGAATAATTTAACAGTCTTAAATAAAACAGATCACGGCCAACAACCGACTGCAACAAAACAACTTTCTTTGACACACAACTTTACCATAAAATTAACTTTTAACAATACTTACCTGGTCTTCTATTTAACAAGACGACCTACAGGAAAAAATCATTGACAACAGATTTGCCACAAGTCGAGGGAAGCAAGAGGGCGATCTTCGAGGGAGGAAGTCGCGATTGCGAACGCCTTCGAGTGCGACTTGCAGGACTTGCCTTCCAGTGGCGAAAACGAACAGTCCAGGGAAGAGAAGCTGTATTGTCTATTATTGGATGGGACTTTAAGATGGTATTCCTTGAAGCTAAATTCAAAACAACTTGCCTTGGAGTGAACAGAACCGTGATACACAACTGACCTGAGTACAGAATGATGACAGTGCGATTCTCACAAATCGGGCTGGCGGAAGTTCAATCTTATCAACAATATGGGGTTTTGCTCTTTTTCTCGGAACAATGCTGCGTGAACCTTCACGTGATTTAAAAGTCGAAAACTTACTGACAAATTACTGAAAGTGAACTATCTCAAACAGCTTGAAGCTTTCAAAACCAGGGACTCTGGTCCTTTGAATTGGTTCTTTACTAACAGACATGAGCTGTTGATACCTAAAGTTGTATGCTCGAATCATGTTACAGTCCTATGCGCCGAAAGATCAAGAGCGTGACTTGAGAGATGGTGCGTGACGCGCGCTGAGCCCTCAATTGGCCACGAATTTCAGGACTCGCTACCAATTCTTAGTGCCTACTTATGCGAGGACAAATTCAAGCTGTTTAATGTCAGATCTAAACACAGCTATTGATGTGTTCATCAATTCCCCCCCCCCCCCCCCCCGAAACCACATACAAGTTTGTCGAATGAGTTGGTTAACTCAGTTAAAGTGCACCTAACCCCAAAAACTTTTTTTCGCTAAAACAATAAAGCTTATTTTGTGGAGTAACTAGCCGCAAAAATTTTTCGATTTGGTTAAATCTTTGATTTTCTATGGCTCGTCAAAGTACGTGAAATTGCCGCCATTTTGGTCCACGACCGAGTTTAACGGAGAATGGGTCGAGGGCCGGATGTGACGTCAGATCGAGAACACGATGATTCTGAGATTCGCATATTTACTTGTTTCTGTGGGAAAGGCTGGAAAAGTTGTTCGAAAAAAATGCTAGCCAGGTGCGCTGTAGTGTGATGTAGCAACACAACAAACTTACAGGAGGTACTCCGCTTTATGCCATACGTTTTATGGAGAGATGTCCTGAAGAGAAGAAACGTACAAAGTGATGGCTCGATTCGTGCAAAGTGATAGCCGTCTAAGAGTTCGGTGATCTGTTCCATAGAGTATTTCAAACCAGATGATCTCGCTCGATGCCTGGATTTTCAGAGAGAGGAAGGGATTTTGCTGACTCAGTGACTTAAGCGAGACGAATTTGGAATAACCGTCCATCGATTCATGAAGCCGTTGTTGCATCTGATCTGAGAAACAACAGCAGTCAGTCGGCACAGCCGACAGATAGTTTTGTATTTGCCCACTACTAATCTTAAAACTCCATTTCTGAAGCCATACAGGTTTAATTCCTGGATATTCAGTAACACACTTTAAGGTAACATCAGCACCAATATCTTCAAGAACAAGATCACTCTTCTTTGAGTCTTGACAACCTTCTAACTCACTCTAATATAATAATAACAACAATAACATTCGCTGATGTTTTGAAGGGAAGCGACGCTACAATTTCCACACTCGCAGGAAAAGAACACAAGCATTGTGTCATGGGATAATCATTTTGGTCTACGTTGAACGAGTGAAGTTAAAATAATTTGAGAAAGTTAACGGACTTGACTTTTATTTATACGAAAGTATGTTAATGCAAGATCGAAGAATGCGCGAATTTAGTAAATATACGCACCACACGCTACAGTCTCTTTGACTTCTACATATCATTGCCTTCGGGTCTGTCCATCAGAGCTCGTTCGAGTTCTTTGTCAGCATCCACCTCATTTTGTCTATCCATTCTTCGTTGGCCAGAGAGTTGTCAGCATATAAATCAGCTCGGCCGTCATCATTTAACTATTCACTTTGCTTTGTTTACAAGTGCGAGTCGTCATTCTCTTCAGCGATATAATAAATTTCGGAGTCTTCTGAGTCAAAGCTCATTTCAGAATCCGACGAAGTAGAAGATATTGTTGATAAAAACAGAAATCTGTCGATCTGGGAGCCCCCAGCGAAAAACTTGTGCGGCAAAAAGGCTTCCACGCTCACACAGAGTAAAAGGCCCGACTGGGACAGCCGAAGCTTTCGTTCTCGAAGTGACGTCACGGCTTTACTCTCCCCAGACTCCTTATGTTCGGTCGTGAACCATACGAAACTCGGTTTCAAGGGGGCACAGAAATTCGAGGATTTAACCAAATCGAAAATTTTTGCGGCTAATTACTCCACAAAATAAGCTTTATTGTTTTAGCGAAAAAAAATTTTTGGGGTTAGGTGCACTTTAATGTGTCTGCTAGCTGACAAATTTTCGGGCGAGGCAGCCGAGCACAGATATAGTGCCAGATACAAATTTGCCAGCAACGTACGGCTAGTTAATTCCTCAGGCCTGGATAAAGGAGACTCAGGGTTTGTTGATATCGAACACGTTTAGACTAGCGTGGGTCTCAAGAATTTGTGTATTAAAAGTTCCAATTTCAAAACAGTCTTAGGATACAGAAACCTTGATCTCTTCCTTAATATCATTTATGAAAAGAAAAAGACGTCAAAACCTGATTCCTTTGCTGTCCGTATGGTTTCATTGATTTTATTCAAACCATTTCTCCGTCGTTACACAGAAATTTCATGTCAGTCATCAGAGACAGGAAGTTCAGGTCTACAGTTTGGCTTTTTGCACATTGCTACGACACATGATCCCTTGTTGGCTTTACAATAAGCTTTGCGTCGCCGGTATTCGGTTTTGGCCACACATCCACGATGAAATTCAAACCGTCGTCTTGTTTGAAGCTGCCCACCGCACAAACCTCATTTTTCTTGCAATCCTCGAAGGCAAGGTGGTTTCCACATTCCTCCTGAGCATTTTCTCCTTCGGCATAACATTCTGGGCACCCGATTGGTTCCACAGGCCCTGGGATAGATTTACCAGTTAAACATCAAAGAAAACTGAATTTACGAACTAACGATTTAACTCTCCAATATTGATAACATCTTGTTGCACTGCGAGCATTAACTTAGCTTCTCCACAGGCGTTCCTTTTTTTTAACTTTTGTAATTTTTTTGGCAAATTTGTCGCAATGTTCCATAGAGTATTACTTTTTGCAAAAGTTATTCTACGAATTCTGGGGTGGGGGACTTAGCGGCCATGTTTCAGCTGAAAAACTAGTTATTACTGGTCAGTGGTCATCTTCACTCAACACTGTCAGTATTGTATTTGATGCAGAATCGCATAACTCAGAGAATTCTCGTTACCTACGCGAAGCATTCGACAAGGGGGAATTGCGACTCTTGAAAGCGAGGCTTGGCGTGATATAGCACTAGCTGGAGCGACAATAAAAAACAACTCAAAAACAGTTAGAAACAAAGACCTTTTAATCATGTTTTCAAAACCACTATCGCCGTTCACGAAGTCAAAAACATTCACAGGTTCAAAGGAAATTTTCTGATTCTACCTGGATTTGTATTGGCTGGGCTCCTTCAACTGGGATGGCCTTTCTCCAGCGCGCGTTGAATTACTTTTTGTGGCAGTGCAATTCAGTGACAATTCAACGAGTATTGTCAGACTGATAAACTAATGGTTTTGTCATTAACTAACCTTTGCTGCTCTGTACGATGCAAAAAGTGAGACTGACCAAAACAGGAACCAACAAGTGTCCCAACGTCATCGTGAATTCCTGTTTGGCAATATTAATAACAATTAACAATTTGTGCGAATAAACGATTTACAACCATAACTGGAAGTAAATAATGACATGAATTTTTTGCGGTGTGGTAAATCTACCTCATAACATAGTCTCTAATATCGCCCGATCTTATTTTGTAGGGTGAGCATGAATCAAGGGGGTAAGTTTCTAAAGAAACTGTGGTGCTGCGTCGGTGAGAGTATTACAAGATAATCTGGTTTTATCAACTGGGTTAGCCACCGTAATGAGATTCGATAGCTGACGTTTCGAGCGTTAGCCCTACGTTGGAGCGAATCAGCCGAGTGAGATGAAAGAACATGGCTATGAGGCATCGGGGACTGAAAACAAAAGAACTCAAATCGAGAGGCTGCTTATTTTAATATTCCGCACTTCAGGGTTTAATAAAAGTATTAGCAGGCTAGAGACAGCTTCGATATTTAGTTTGTTTAAAAATCAAACAAGTATTTTAACTTGCTGCCATCACTATTATAATTATTAAATTTGACCACACGAAACCAGCGAGTGATAGTCTCTCTGAATCATAGTTTAGGTCTACCGTACTGATTGTTTTGAATTTTCATCTGTTAGGTTGAGAATCGCTGAATCTGGTTTTGTCGTTTCATCCCACACAAAGATAATTGATGCCGTATATTTGAGAGATAATGTTGTAAATCGAAAAACAGGCTAGGCAAAATGAATTTGTATGTGTGTTGCAACGTACCTTGATGCAGTGCTTTCTCGATCACTTTTGTCCTCTTACGTAGTTAGATTTTGGTTAATAGAATCTGTCCTTGTTTAGAGAACTGGATTTGTTCAACCAGCGAGACGTTCTCTCTTTCAGTGGAGAACCTATATGTCTACCGGATATATGAATAGATTATGTTTATGTCTATGATAAAACCAAAGTTTAATTAAACTCTTCAGTGAACTAAATGAAATTGAAAAAAGCAAACTGGAACATTACAAAACCAAACATGATTAGAACGATTATAAGAGCAACTATCAATCAGTCACCTATGAAAAATAACTCCTAAAAACCACAAGTTTGGAAGCGAATTTAATTCTTTTTATACATAGAGGCCTAAGCTAAAGGGGGAAAAAAGTTGAAAAACACCTTTATTTTTCATGTGAAAGAAGTATTACTTGAAAAGAATGAAAGGGATATATTGAAAATATAGGTTAATCTTTTTCTTTGAACCCTTTATTCAATGCTTTATTGTAGGCTTTCGTTTATATAAAGCTCTAATAAGGAAGAAGGAACCTAGAGACTTACTTGGATAAAACAAGATTTGTTTTTCATTAAAGTTTTTCATATCATTATTCATCCGGCATATTTCTATGGGCTTAATCAGGACACAGGAAGGACGGAATGACAGAACGTTGTTACACTTATAATGCGCACTGTGATTGGATGTTATCTCAGACTTTAACGCAAGCTGTGATAGGTTGTTTATTTGCTTAGCTATATATAACACACTGCCGCGCAGTTAAATATAATAATAGCTTGCTAGTTTTTTTACTGTCGCGGACTTAAAAGCGACCGCCTGTTATTTGCATAACTGATGTGGGCACTCGAGAAAGCTTAGCAAAATTCACATGACTTTTCCAATCTTACCAACAAGGGCAAAAGCATGTTCTGGGACGAAAAAGGTCCAAAGTTAGTGTGTGGTATCCTGGTTTTACCAGTTTAGAACCAAGCGGATACAAATTTATACGCGTGCGGAAGTCTGGATAACAAATGGAAAAGACCTTCAATAACAATGACAACAAGGCAGTGGAATAATAAATCGTATATTTGATGACTTGGCGGATAATACACGTGAGCACTCTACCCTTTATTCCCAGTCTTTTCGCCCTGCATGGCGTTGAAAAATCCCCCAACTCGACGCATGCACAGAATGGCTAACCTACCGTATTTTGCACAGGTATTCGTTGAGTTTTGATATATAAAAACAAAAATTATATTTGAAAAGCAAACATTTCCCTTTGTTCGCTGACACAAAACACACACAGTTATCATATACGTTATGATGTTCGAGGCATATGATCAGGGATTCAATTTGTTTCTCATATACAAAGGCTGTCTTCGAAATATGAGAATCTAATTTGTATGACGTTTAGTGCGCTCAACTATGGAGCGAGCGGTCTGGGTTCCAATACTTTACTCTCACAGTGCCTCTCTCCACCCAAGTGCATAAATGGGTACTGGCGAATTTAATCCTGGGGGTAGCCCTGTGATGGACTAGCATCCCATCCAGGGGGGAGTAGAGATACTCTTATTCGCTCCATGCTTCTGAAACCGGGATAAGCGGCTCAAGCCTGATGAGCCACTTGGCTCGTATTCTGCTTGTACGAAATTATAGTCTGCGATTTATTAAGTATTTTTGGTTGTTTCTAAAGCGAAATGTACCTTGTGCATAGAGTGGGAACATACAAAAGGAATTCTAATGAGAAAAAAAAAGAAAACGGACTAAAGCATTATTTTCGCGCAATAGTATTATAGTTGAAGTTAAATATTGATTTATCTTCTGCGGTTCGAGTGTTTTTTAGGTCTGGACAATCAATTGTCTCCAACACAGAATGTTAAATCAGTTTATCGACAGCTAAGCTTGCAAATGTTACAAATGAAAACTCTATCGAGTTTCGGTTACCATCATGAGGTCACGAGCCATATCGGTGTCCCGCAACGGGGACTCCTTACATAAAAGGGACAGGGGGTGCCCGTTGTATCTTTCAGGAGTTAAAAAAAGTGGTTTTGGTATCTCTTAAGGTGTTTAGCTTTAAAACGTCCACAGTGGGAGCGTTTGGGGAACATTTGAGGGCATTGAGACGAAAAAATCATGCCAGGAGGTAAAGTGTTGTTTTAGAATTGGTTCCTATTAGGGGTGAAACTGAATAATTTCAATGGAGGCTCACGAAACATGATCCTTGGTATCTCTTGGGGATTCTCTTCAAACATTCGAAGAGCACCCTTGTCCTTTTCATATGGGAGTGCCCCCCCGGATCTGCATACTCATCTGTCAATAATATGGGGGGAGCGCTATATCCATCAGTTCTGGCGCTTTACAACACTGTGCGTGGGACTTTGCCAGACTGCTATAGCAGTTTACAATAAATGGGGGTGAAATTCTATAGATACATCCCCCAATTTACAGTAAACGGACCAGACGACAAGAAATAGTGCTACGTTCCTTACTCTTTACGACAAGTAAAATTGTGTGAAATGAGTGTCAAGAATGTAATAAGAAAAATGTTCAATCGCGATTTTAAAGAATATTTCTGTTTGATCAGTAATAAGCAATTATTTTTCATTCTTTACCGTTGCAAGTCAGGACCACATAAAATCTCTATGCGGAGTCAGTCAGCTTTTGCCTAGTTCCTAGGCCTCAATATACTTCACGGCGGTCAATTGTTTAGGGTCACGTGGTTTGGGGTGAAAAGTGTGACCTAGACAAA
>JAHPZR010010734.1:0-19261 GCA_019787425.1 Platygyra sinensis | reverse complement strand
AAGTACAATTTAAGAGACAAACTTGATATCAATGAAATCATCGATAAACTCACGTGTGAGATTATGGAAAATAAACCACTCGGGTCCCGGATGTAGTTTTTATGAATTTTACGACTGGTATATTTTCCAGTAAAACACTCGTATTTATATAATAAAATTTTTCATTTAAGGTGACCAGACGCAAGGGCCATGTTGCAGCGACAAAAACGTGTGTAGTACACACTGAAGCGACATGTAGCAGAGGACGTGTAGCGGAACATTTAGCAGCGGACGTGTAGCGGGAACATGTGGCAGGGACAAAATCACAACATTTGCACACACATGAAAATGTTGCGGGAACATGTCCAGGGATGTGCTGTAGCGACATATTGACTGACCGCATGGTGCATAACATTTTTAATGCCCAGCTTGCTTTGAGGCATTACATCGTCGAAGTTAAGTGGCGGCCATCGAAGTAGAATCGGTTGAGGATGATCCTCCTGCTAAAAACTGACAGCGGCCATATTTCTTGGAATATGAATAGCCAGACACGTATGCTGATTGCTCGTTTCAAGGATAACCCAATTCTGTGGGGCATGCAACTAAAAGACAATGCTACACCATGCTGCCGTCTTGTTTTTGTCCCTGTGCACGAGCAAAAAGAATTCTGGTCGTTGTCTCTGATTGGCTCAACTTTTGCTTTTGAAGAAGGGACAAGTTGCATAAAACCGTACACACGAAGTTTCATGGCATGGCAAAAAATTTCCACCAAATCTGGCGTTGATGAAGTAAAGAAAGTATCAGTTTGCACGAGGGGGGTATGTCGTTGCAACATATCCCTGGGACATTTTCATGTGTGTGCAAATGTTGTGATTTTGTCCCTGCTACACGACGCCTAAGTGTGCACTTCACAAGTTTTTTTTTTTTTTTTCACTGCAAAATGTCGCTGCAGCATGACCTCTCGTCTCTGGCCACCTTTATAATATTCTCAACAAAATTGTAAAAAAAAAATCGAGAAAACGCAACCGTCACGCTTCCAAAGACATGCAACTCTGTAATGGTTTGTGTATAGTGTATATTTCAACCATTCAATTACAACCTTGTGACAGATTCGCCGGATTCGTTAAGCGTCGAGAATGCCTCGGGAACCACGGTTCTATGAATTTAATCTAATATTTGGTTGATTTTGTTGACTACCGCATTAACATGTTTGTTTCATGACGGGTCCGAGGAGATCAAAACGTTTAAATTTTAGCACCGTCAACGGTTTTAACACTTGAACTCAGCGTGTGTAACGCTGGTAAGGATTTGTCCTGCCTATGAGTTATTGCATTACCTCGCATTTGTTGAGACTAAAGTGCAAGTTCCATGTTCCATATATGGCTTTTTCAAAACAGAATACCTGAGTCCTTACAGCATTTGACCCGTAACTCCCACTTGACAAGGCAAAAGTCAGAGAATGTAGACTACAAGTCTGGCCTTTGACTACCTTTTCAAATGTTTTCTCCCGTGTACTTTTTCCTACAGCATCAACGTTTTGCCCGAAAATTTTGAAAAATTTCTGCAACTGGGGAGCCTGCATGTATCGTACGTGTGAAAGATCTATTATATCGCTTCTAATAGTTTTCTAATAGGTCCCTATGTCCCCTTCAGTTAAGTTGTTTTCTGTCTAACTACAGTTATGGGGAACTTAACTAATGTAAGGTTTCCTTTCATTTATTTTTCAGTTGATGAAGGCAAGCGGAAGAGTGATTCCGCAATAGATGGACGCCGCATGCTCTTATCCTTTATACAGGATTGCTCATTGATTAGCGTGGTATACACCTGCTTAAGTGACTGGTTACAGTTTCCAGTACTTTTCAAGACTTAGAGTTTGATGGGTCATTATAAACATTCTATACCGGTTGACGCCAAAATCATGGTATCAACAAACTGCCCAATCATCGGGGAACAAGTTGCTGTTAATTTTGTGGCACAATAGGTTACCATGGCAACAATATGACCTGCTAAAAACACTCTTAATTTTAGCTTTAAGCGCTTATAATTCAAAAACGAGCTCGATGACCCCCATTTCTTTTTTGTCGAATTGTAATCAGCATGATAAGATGCAACTTTTTGCAAAGTTTAAAAAAAATTCTGCGAAGGGGGTTCAGAGCCACTATAAATTTTCGAACTTTTAAGGTGGCTCTGAACCCCCTTCGCAAAAGTTGTATCTTATCATGCTGGTTACAATTCGAGAATAAAAAAATGTGGTTCACCGAGCTCGTTTTTGAGTTATAAGCGCTTAAAGCTAAAATTAAGGGTGTTTTTAGCAGGTCATATTGTTGCTATGGTAACCTATTGTGCCACAAAATTAACAGCAACTTGTTCCCCAATGATTGGGCAGTTTGTTGATACCATGACTTTGGCGTCAACCGGTATAGAATGGTTATAATGACCCATCAAACTCTAAGTCTTGAAAAGTACTGGAAACTGTAACAAGCCACCTTAAGCTGTTAGAATAGATGCTTAACTAGTCGGGTGACTCATGCCCGTCTTATAATTGTAAGCTTTTTTTTAGATTGAAGGCAGCACGATGACCCGAAAAACTGTTTTCTCAGCTGCTTTATTTTGAATTACTCCATGCACTAATAATTTTTAATCAACAATGATTTAGATAAACATATACAGGCAAAAAATAGCGATAAAAGAGTCCGACGTTTCGGCGACATCTTGGCGCCATTGTCAAGGGAAACTAAATTAAATATGCGATTTCAAGAGCATCTAAGAGTCCGGCCAGAGTCATTAATTTGCATAAGTTAGATAAAGACCTTAGCGCGAATTGAGTCTGATTGTACATTTAAACATGGTCGTAATTGTTTGATTGTCTCGTTAATGAGATGTTACTCATTAAACAATTACGACCATGTTTAAATGTATAATCAGACTCAATTCGCGCTAACGGTCTTTGGAAGAGCATATTTATGCAGATACACTGTACGGAACTGAACTCGGGAGCTCTCTGTGGGGTCGCACTAGTTTGCTGTAGATGATATGGTGTACAACAAATGATCAACTTGTAAATTGGCATTTCTTGGCCACTTATACTGTGGCGGTTTTAATAGCAACTCAAATAAAAGTTAATTGTTAACAATGTCCATGGTAATTAAATTATCATTTTCAGCAAAGGTGGGGCGAAAAAAACGCTCCACGGCTGGTAAACGAAAATGCATAGCAAAAATGTCGATCCGAAAGGTAAGGGACCGGAGGGAGGGAAAAATGTTTTCGCCAAGAGATATAGTCGCTGTGATGGAAAGAGCAAGAGGGAATATTTGCGAATGTGACCAGTCTTAGGCCCGGGTCGCACTTGAGACAAAATTAGGATAAGTTTGTTTTGATAACCAAAAAAATGCGGACAGTTAACACTCTTTAACATGATTGGCTGTTAAGACGACCAACAAATATCTGCCTTGAATAAAATAGATCAATTTATCGACATAAATAACATCATGCCATGGCTTCATGTTTGTTTTTTTGTATGAATTTGATACCGTGAATAAATAAAGCTTATGATGATGATGATGATGATGATGATGATGATGATGACATCTCACTGTTATTCATTACTCTAGGTTACCCCGCGATTAATTCCCTTAACATTCTCGGGAAATTTAACGTCAAACCTCGTAGGAATGCTTAATGCGTGTGTTATTTACAGGTTAACGCACTCGGCGAGTGAATTATCGGGATTTACCTGCACGAGTTTACTAACAATGAACGAGTAATTTCAATACCCCCGAGGCCGCCGAGTGCGGTATTGAAAATTTCGAGTCCATTGTTAGTGAATGAGTGCAGGTAAATCCCGATAATTCACGAGCAATGAGTGCGTTAACATTTTTATTATTCAAATTGAATACACTGCAAACAAAAATCGTCAAATTTTGAGTCAGCCGAAGCCAAGGTGTAATGACAGTGGTGTATTGAATTTACACCACGGCTATTACACCACGATAATGACGTCAAGGAGGTTGTTTCGTCACAACCCTGTGTCACGTGGCGCAAATAAACCAATCAGAAAATCGGAATTCGTACAGTGTATGAAATTTGAATAATAATGTGTTTTCAACTACGACAAAACCTCCGTTTTAATTGAATAATTTATGGATACCTTCAAGTTCAGTTTTCTCTCGCGAGGTCAGCTTGAGAGCTTAAGTCTAGATAAGTTATTCAAAATATTATTATGCAGTGAGGTTTTTTGTCAACGTACCTTATTTTTGCCATTATCGTTGGAATGTAGTGCCGAAATCATCTCAAGTGTGCTGAATGCGTAAAACAAGACGTGGTGTCTTGTTTTCCTCACTAAACCAATGTCGGCTGCGATCAAAACAGGACATGCAGTTTTACCTTTAACATCTATTAATTTAGAACAACAATAACAGCAGAAATTCTTGGGACACTTTCATATAACTTTAAGCTAAAGTATGGGATATCTTGTGCATATCCTGCTATTTTATTCATTATTTTTACGGCTGTATATTTCTAAGTAGCCTGTAAGTATGCTCTCACTTCTAAACAGGGAATACTCGTAGTCCAGGATTTCACGAGAGAGGGACTACTCGTAGTCTATAGAATAGAACAGAGACGCAAGAGACGGAGTGGGGGAGGATAGGGGCAGTGTACACTGACAGAAAAGTGGGGGAAGGGATGAGGATACTCTATAGTACGGTGCCCATTTCCGGAAATCTTCGCCTTTCATTTCCGTTGCCCTTTTTTTCTCGACTGAAGTCCCGAGTGCGCGATTTGTGGGCAGACATAGGTGGGTAGGGTGAAAGAAGACGAAGGACCAGAGCGACAAAAAAAGGAACGAACTTTAAATTAAAGGGGTATTGTCACGCTATTTGGCAACTTTATAAAAAGCTCGAAGGTGTCTTCACATTAACTGAATTCCAAAACTGATGATCTAGTTTTGTTATTTATGACTATTTGAAGGTACTGAAACTGTTTCCTGTCGCCTGTCGCTACGGATGGCATGGATGGAAATGGATTGAAACTTGAAAAAATTGGCCAATTTTTTCAAGTTTTGATGCTACGTGTTCCAAAAATCATCAAGAAATTTATTATGGGTAGCCCTCTCCGATAAAATTCATTCGATATCTTCGCCGTAGCTTTACTGAAGCATTTTGTTTATGATTTAAAAGCCTCAAAGTAATGATTTTGGCACGGAATTGACCTAAAACAGCAAAATCCTCGTGACACTGCTCCTTTAAGTATCAAGAAATATGCATTGTGGCTTATTTTGTCACGGCCAAAAGCATTAAGAGTCGGTGGCTGCAGCAAACTGGACAGAGTATTGAAAGCGAGAAGATCGCACAGAAACGTGGCCACGGAAAGAGGTTAACCTGGTCAGAACACACAGCACTGTGGCTTTAGTCACAGGAAACTCGGGCGCTAGCCATTTATACCCCTGATAGACTTAATAGGTTATTCGCTATATTTGCCTATTTGTCTGTGTCTTTCTTTGGCCGTTTTGGAATTGATCTGTTAGCGCGAAGACGATTAACGGAGAAAATCCCTTCGCGCTGACAGATCCCTTGCAAATCGACCAAAGAAAGACAAGATATAGACGGATAGATATTATTTATTTTCTTTTTATTGAAATAGCGCTCGGGTTCCCTGTGATCTGGGGTAAAGATATCTGTAAGGGAGTGAATAAGCCAAGCTAGGCCGTGTGAACTGCCATTGCCTGATTATATGCCACACAAAAGATAGTTTCGATCAGTCGATAAAATCATGTGACTTTCTACATTTCCTTCCTAAGTGTGAGGCGCGATGACCTTATGTTAGTGCACTCAACTACGGAGCGAGGGGTCCGGGTTCGAGCCCCAGCCGGGAACATTGTAATGTGTACTTGAGCAAGATACTTACCTCTCACAGTGCCTCTCTTTCGCCCAGGAGTATAAATGGTTAGCGGCTAATTGTTTTGAAAATCGAGCAAATTGCGGGGAGTGACCTGCGATGGACTAGCATCCCGTCCAGGGGGAGTAGAATTACTCCTAGCCGCTTCATGACACAGAAACTGGGATGAGCTCCGGCAGCTATGAGCCAGTCATGGCTCCAAGCCTTCACTATGTATCTTTTTGTATTCTTTCCCTTTTCCATTAATGTAACGGGAATAACTATTGTGGTACTCTAGCTGGGCTGCAAACGCTTAAGGCGGGGGTAAACCTGAATAGGAGTGAAATTTGAAGTATAATTAAGAGGGAATTATTAGGATTAAAAGAGGTTTGAAACACTACCAGACAGTAGACCCCTCCAAAAAGAGTCCCAGGTTGGTAGGGGACTGTTTGGTATCCGTCTACTAATTCTTCACTTCAAATTTCAATTTTCCAAATCCATCAAATCTTCAACATTTCATATTTTCCTCAATTTAACCTATCCTTTGAGAAAAAATCTCTCTTTCCCAAAACACCTAAAAATCACCCAAAAATTTACACAAAACTGCCAAATAGTGGACAACGTAATAAGCAGAGGGATTTGGCGTCGCTTGAAACGTGACCGAGATATTGGCAGAAAGGCCGTGTTAAGCGACGTGAAAACAGCCTTCACGTTGACCCCCGCCTTAATTAGTTAAGCACTTAATATTTTCCATCTTTACGGTAAAAATATCACGAGTGTATGGAAAAATTCAAAATCATCCAGAGGAAACATTTTTGGGGCCAAGGCGGCCTTCAACAATTTATTACATTCACCGCTGTTCCATTAAAGTCCTAAAGAAGCTCACTTATATAACACGAGCATGAGTAACCCGATTAGTTAAACACCTAATTTATCAGGTGTTTAACTAATCGGATTACTCATATCCCACGCTAATGACTAATCCTGTTTCAATGAAAAGAGCATGCGGCGTCCGTCAATGGCAGACTGAAACACTCATCTTCTTGCCCTCATCAACTGAAAAATAAAGGAAAGGAAATCTTAGATTATTTAAGTTCACATAACTGTGGTAAGGCGTAAGACACCTTTATTTACTACTCTTCCCAGTGGACAAAGACACCCACGAATTTTTTTTTTTTGAAACAAATCACGTGGTGCATTTCAATGTACCACGTAAAGATATTTCTCACTGTGTGGCGTCATTTTTTTTTCCTGTTACGTAATGTTTATTCTCAGAGTGCGCATCCTTGACAGGAATGCTTACAGCGCGTTTTGTGACTGCCATAGAACTGTCAGCATGGCTGCTATAATATATGATCAAGGACAAATTCGGAGCGTTTTTTTAGACGCATTCTACACGATAAAAGCTTTATGTTTTTCTACAGCTTAAGTAGTATTTATAACTGCGACGATCACTTACATTTTCAATCAGTCATTAATCCGCAGTACAAATATATGGATTTCAGATATTAATTGTGGTAATAATTTGCTGGGTATCCTTATTCTTCCTGTGTTCATTTTCAGACAACCAAGACAAGAGTGCAAAAACAATTTTCTTGGAAAACTCATGAAGTGCAAACTCATGATAGACTCCACTCAGTCCTATTACCATTACTTATTTTCTCGTTTGCTTAAGTAGTGTTCATAACTGCGACGATCATTTACATCGTTATTCAGTCATTAATTCGCTGTACAGATATATGGATTTCAGATAATCATTGTCGTAATAATTTGTTGGGTATCCTTATTCTTTCTGTATTCATTCTCAGACAACCAAGACGAGGGCGTGAACAATGTTCTCGGACTTAGCCTTGTAAGATGCTGGTGCTATGAAGTTTCCCTGATTCTTACTTGCTGCAGCAGCAGGTCGATGTAGGCTCCATTCCGGGACAATTACTCGGGTCGCATTCGTGATAACCCGGTGGACACCAGGAAACCGACGAGTATATCACCCTCTCATCTGCAAGGTGGTCGGAATTAAAAGATCGTTAAAAAGACAGTACTTTATTGTTCTTTTGAAGTCCACGATATAAAGCGAACGACTAGTTTGAAACCAAAACTTCGTTGCCAACCAAATAACGTAATGATTCTTAAGGAGAGCTGTCAACGTCACATTTAAACACTTTTAGGGACAAGAAGAACATTCCTGCCTCTCTTGAGAGAGACTAGCCGTGTATATTACACAGGTGAGATGACCAGAATCACAACCAGCAAGCACAAAAACAAATTTACAATAAAAAAAAAATCAGAGTAGCAGGATAGGGTCAAAATATGATAAAACGTTGAAGAAAGTTCGATGTGTTTGAATATCTCCAAGGTTCCGGAATGAGTTTGATTCAATAGCTCACTTTGGAATAGACTGGGTTGTTCCAGAGTGCCGCGTAAGGGATAGTGGGACTGTTTGGGGGTATTCTAGCATGGCTCCGAGGCTTTCAGGTCAAACTTTTATATTTGGTGTTGTTTTCTTTGTATCCAAGTCTCTTTTGGGAATTGAGGTACAAAAGAAACTTTAAAAATTTATCATTTTGACCCCAAAGCCTCGAAGCCATGTTAGAATATTGATATATCGAACGTGGCCTATTGTTTTTTTCGCAATACGGGATTTCTCTTCTTGGGAACGAAATTTCCTTTAAAGGACTACTGACAATGGATATCACGCTAATTCCGGTTTTGGAGAAACTGGAGAACACATTGTGATGACGTGGTTCTGTGGACTGAGGTGTACCAAGGGCAGCGCGTCGAATTCTCTGGACCTAGTGTTGGAATCTCACACCACCGATTCCATACCAAGGGCAAACCATTCTACAGTCAAAATTTTCCCAGAAAAATAGAAGGACTATCGTCTGATAGCTTCTCGGCAGAAATAAAGAGAAACGCCTTTAATCTAATTTAAATTGTAATTGTTCTCTGCTGGTTTTCTTCCGAATAAAAACCACTGCAATTTTTCAGCTCACCAGATTGACTTAAAAAAAATACGAATCTTAGCGCTAAGATATATTGACCAAGTGTGAGGTCAAGATGGCTGAACATTAACCAAGTTCTTTTTTGTGTGTTTATGGACTGACATGGAGTCGAGGTTCATAAACTCGCAAAAAAAGAACGAGGCCAATATCCAGACATCTTGACCGAGTAAGCCTGGTGAATAAAGGATTTATTTTATGGCTTTCGGGGAATTTTTTCTTGCGGGACAGTGCGGGTAGTCCCGAGCGGGCAAGATAGCTCCATCTTACCCTCTCGGGTAGCCAATCACACCGCAGGATCCGATTCATCTTGCCCGCTCGCGGAGCTAGCCATATAATAAATAGATTTTATGTAAGCCCTCTTGGTCATCAAGGTTAAAAAAAAACGGAAGGTTTTGTTTTGCAGACGAGTTCTATCCATCTGTGCACTGATTTCACCGCATGATCCCTATCGACAGACACCGTTTTGGACCGTGACTTCATGTGACTGCGAACAACGTGATTCTGGGAAAACAAAACATTACATTTGGAATGCTCATGGACGCATGACTTAATTCATACCGACGATATCAGTTTAAAACCACCATAGACCACAAAGTTCACTATCTTTTCAGCTTGCAGTTTATTTATCTCAGTGGCATCGAAGCGGTTTTTGGCTACGCACTAACTCTCGTGTTGACGATTTTCGCAGTTTCACTCTAAAACAATCAGACCCCGAGAAAATTCAGAGGCGAAATATAATCCGGAATAATTCCAAAACAACCCGGCCATCGTAAGATTAAGCAGTCCATGCCTAATACTTTCAAAGACAACATCTGAACTTACTTCCAAAAAGTCTTTCCTCGAGAGGTGTTCTCTTCCCGTCTTCCATTCCAGTTTCCACGCGAACTATCCATTCAGCACAGAACGCAGGTGAAACCACCAGAACTATCATCATCAAGCAAATGAAAAACTTGGCACCCATAGCTTGTTGTTTAGGAAAACGACCCAGAACGATAGAAGAGCGAAAAAACGTATTCTGGCGCTAGTCAGCAAAGAGATCTTACAAGGCTGTTGAGAGTTCAGTATCAATGCTTCTTCTACCCGTGTAGACCTGAAATAAAGATCTCTCAGACAAACACCGTGTATGTAGATGGCTTATGTTCATGAGTTGGTTTTACTTTACTGTGCTCTGTGATTGGATGAAAAAAGCTGTGCCATTATTTGAACTAACGGTGACTCTCATGTGCATCTTGTCATGCTTGGCACCTCTTGGTCATAGTTCATTTGAAGTTTGATTGTTTGTATGCGTTATCTTGTCGTGTCAAAGGAAAATCATAATTATGACAATTATTCGATGTTCTGGGATGTTCAGGGATGTTCCGGAATTTTCCATGTTCCTGTTTTCGTCGACGGCCCACGCTCGACACAGATAAGGATCGTTTTTAATGTATCTTGTATGCAAACTTACAATTGGAAAGAAAAGCTGAAGTCCAGTTTTAATGCTACCTAGGTTTAAAGGATCGCTACACACATGCCTTCGAAGTAGAGCTATTTTTGTATTTTCAAAACTCGATTTAACGGGTAGAAAATGTTATTTTAACCTTTGAAGGAACGACATTGAATTATAATTGCATGCAACATGGTTAGACAATTTAGGGAAACTGCTATGATGTATCTATAGTCAGTTGAAAAAAAAATTGGGACTTTTGAGCGAATCTTAATTCTTTTTCAAAGCGCCAGCATTATGCCCTATTTTCCAGTTTCGGAAGGTACGCAACTTGTGTCAAGCGGACCGAACCTCAATCAATCCTAGAAAACTTCTATTACAATTTTTAATCACATGAAACTGATTGAGTGATTGACTAGGTGAGGGCTTCGAAATCCCAGCTTATGAGAAAAATCATATTTTCGAAGGAAAATCAGTCAGGGTCGGATTTTAGAGACGGCGGCGGCGGTGGTTTTTCTAGTGGGAAACCACCACCAGTGCTAACTCGCTGAAAACGCTTCAAAACGGCCTCAAACACCGTGAAACAACAAAGAATATAAAAGGAAAGCAAGGTAAGTCAGTTTTATTCACACAACATTATATTTTTCAGGTATTTAAAGCAAACCCGTAAAGTTCCCATACAAGCCCTTGTAAATCGCATCTTTGTAACACAACACCGCTCGAAGGCAAGAGTCACGTTCACGTACGTTTCATATATATTTAACTATTTCCTCTCATCTCGCGCTTGGGCCGCCTGTGGCCATATAAGCAAGGTTTGCAGAAAAGCCTCATGTCAAACGGGTGTCCTTTCGAGATTACGTAATCTTATCCCGACATCGGCAAAATTACACATTGTCAAATTCGCCATAATACCTCACCTTACATATTGTCAGACTGTCGGGCATTTTTGTCGTGCTTCCGATACGAGAAAACTAAAGCGAATCCAAGAAAGAGCGTTACGCTCTGTCTACTGTGATAATGTATCATCGTATGAAGAACTCTTGCAAAGAGCGAGCCTGCCTACACTATACACGCGAAGACTACAGGACATAGCAATCATGATGTTTAAAGTCAAAAACGGTTTGGCGCCCCCGTATATCACGGACTTATTCGTTGTCTCTAGTACTCATTATAATTTAAGAAACTCAGACTTCATAATACCAAGATTCAGGACAGTTGCATACGGTAAACACAGCCTGTCGTACCTAGGCCCTGTCCTATGGTCAAAACTTGAAAGATCTATTCGAATGTCTGACTCACTGGAAATTTTTAAAAAACGGATAAAACAACTTGAGTTAATTTTAATAGTCTACTGGACATTGAATGTAAAGACTGTTTATTATGCAATAATTAACCAATCATTTTAAACATGTAAATGTACATACATACATACATACATACATACATACATACATACATACATACATACATACATACATACATACATACATACATACATACATACATACATACATACATACATACATACATACATACATACATACATACATACATACTAATTGAAACCAGTTCAGGACTTCAGGACCAAAACGAAATTGTACATACATACATACATACATACATACATACATACATACATACATACATACATACATACATACATACATACATACATACATACATACATACATACATACATACATACATACATACATACATACATACATACATACATACATACATACATACATACATACATACATACATATAAATTTCATATCTTGTAGTTTTTAAAGTAATTTTAGCTATAGGTAATTTAGGTGTCCCCAATTAGCGTACGTTGTACGCTAGAGATTTCGACACGTAAATAAAGTTCTTATCTCCTTTGTTATTATTACTTGTTCTGTAATGGTTAGCTCGAACCATCGCCGTACGGGTACCTTCGGACTTGGGGGAGCAGTGAGTGGCCTTATTGCCCGAAAAACATTACACAAAGCCCGAAAACGAGATTGTTGTTCAAACGCATTCAAATCGCAGTAAAAACAAAAAAGTTCACAATTCTCAAGTGTAATGAAACTGTGATTATCCCAATATAGTTATTTTGCAACCTCGCATACTCTATGACCTCGATCGACTGGCTACTGAGTAAAATTAGAAACTTATAAAATAAAGAAACAGTTAATCTCCTCGTACGAAGTTCAAGAGAATTTGAAAACGGCCCTTTGTGGAGCCACTCAAAAATTTAAGTGCCAGCACAAAAACTCTTGGTCTTCGTTTGCTTGTTTTTTGTTTTTTTTTTCATTGTCAGTTGTTGAATGATGGAAATAATTTCCATCTCGCGGATTTCCACGATTCACATTGAAACGATATATTACATAACATAACATACCACAACACAACACTACGCAAACGCAACGCAACGTTGTAGTCAGGATACAATAACAAAAACAAAATAAAATACATCTTGAAAAGGAAAAAGCAGACGTTGGCCCTATGACGTTTCACCTCAAAAGAAAAGGATTAGAAACATTCAGTTCTCTATTTATCTATACTGACAATAAAATATTTGTTAATATAGCTAATTGGCTAAGTTAAAAAGACGCTTAAGTCCGTTGGTAACTCTTTAAACCTGCCAGCTTCGACCACAGTTCTCGGACGGCGAAAGAACATAAATCCGCTTTAACGAACATTTGCTTCGTTCCCGTTGGTGACACTTCGTTATAGCGAGTGCCACTGTATTATAATCAGGCAATGGCTGTTATCCGGCGTTCACGCGGCCAAGCTAGGCTAGTTCAGTCTCTTACTGAGATCTATAACCAGAGCACAGGGAACTCGAGTGCTGTTACGATTAAAAAGACAATATTTACCTACGCGTTTCTTTGGTTTTTTGGAAGAGATCAGTCAGCGCGAAGATAGTTTCTCCGTTAACTGTCTTCGCGCTAACAGATCCCTTCCAAAACGACCAAACAAAGACAGAGACAAATAGGCAAACCTACGAGTAGCATACGAAACGTCCACTGCGCAAGTGCAATATGTTTATCACTGCTGTCTGTTTCTTATTTTTGATCAAACTACGATGGCCCACGAACAAAAGTATTTACGATATAGCGAACAACTATCAATGGCCTATAACCTAGCTCTATGCTTCCCGTGACTTAAGCCACAGTGCCGGTGAGTTCTGACCAGGATAACCTCGAAAAATTCCTGAAATGAGCACACCGTACTGTAGCAAAGATATCAGTGACGTCACCTATTGTTATTAATATGCCAACCAGAGAACTATTGGTTGGTAAAACAAAGAGTTGTTTCGTTTAACGTTTTCAGCATTTAAATGACAAAAACAATGTTTGTAAACAAATATCTTCGCTATAGAGTATTCCCATCCTTCCACCCCGCTATTCTGACAGTGTACACCACCCCTATTCTCCCCTCCCCTACATTTCTCGGGTCTAGGTTCTATTCTTGTGCTAGTTAACAAGCACATTGTTGACTTGCTTATCACTTATTAAACCGCGCAGCCGGAGGCTGGGCGGTTTCTTGCTCTGCCTTCGGTTTTTTTTTTTTCGTATCCCAAACCTCCGCGGATGATGTCATCATCAGCCAATTACAGGCCATTTCTCAGCTCTTTTCTTCATACCTCCCCTCTGGAGAGTTTTGTCTAGTTAGCGAATTAAATAAACTCTCGGTTAGTTGGGGAGGGTTTATTTGGTCAAAATTGGGCCAAAATCCCTCAGAGATGCACGTCAAGGCATTTGCAAGGATAAAGAATGTAACTTAGGAGCAGTTGCTGGCTACTAAGGCTGAAATTATCCAGCGTTAAGCTGTATATTGGTGGTTTGCATCGAAAATAAAAATCGTAACCATTCAATAAATTAAGTCAAGAATCAGGTATATGATAGATAATTGATAGACAAAAAACGTCGCCGAGATTTAGGTCTGTGCGGTTTTTCATTGCCGCGTTATTCGGTAAACAGTTTCAGCTAAATTTATAGAGCTTTGTACGGAGACGCCATGTTGGTGCCCTTCCGAGGGGCACCAACATGGCGGCCGGAAACCTACAGAAACATCTGTCATTGAGTTTTGTCACTGAAACGAAAAATTATTACTCTAGAGTTCTGAGACATTGAAAGTAATACTTCTTCTAATGCAAGAACTGTTCAGTTACCAAAAACGTAAGCGATAACTGCTCTTTTGACCTACGCGTCATCCTTCTCGAGCCGCCATTTAATGTCACGCAACGCACAAACTTGAAAATTCAAATGTCCTCTATAAGCAAATGAAGAAACCTATCAAGCCTAAACGTCGTAAAACGCCAAGTTTTGATAAGGTCTTATGTCTCATAACCCTAAAACGCCAGTAGGATTGCTAGTTTGTAATTTTGGAAAATGATGACGTCACATGAAAACAAAGAATTCGTTTTGCCTGCATGTTCACTTTCGAAGGGAACATTCAATGCGCTAAAGAAGGTATTACGTCTGTCGTCAGCCATGGACTCTGCTGTTGGTGATAAATAAGGTCGTGTTTACTGGAATGCCCTTTCGGTGATAAATAAGATCGTGTTTACTTCGCCAGAAGCAATGGTGTAGTTTTCTGGGAAAAAAAAATAAAACCTTGGCTTTGAACATATGGAAATATATATTCGTTTGATAGGTCAATTGTGAGACCTTTTCTCCTTCGAGCTAGGTAAACAAAGTCTCCGATTACAAATCACGCAACCACGCTATGCAAAGAATGTGAAAATCTCTTACAACCTGGGCACTGAGCCAACTTTGATTCACGCAATCTCTATTGTTCCAATCTTTTAAATTGTTTCCGCTTCCGGGTAATGTTTTCTCGCAAAACGTTGTTGCAAAAAAATTACGCAATGTTTTGTGAGCTCAAAAGAGTTAAAAGAGCGCGGTTTTAAGTTTTTTTAAAAAAATCTTGTGACGAGGCCGATTTGAACTCGGAGCTCCAGACCGGCAGCCTTGCAGCCTAATCACTAGACCACCGAGGATATGCTGCCAGCAATTGGTTTGATTGAAGTACTATATCGAAAACCCGAACGCTATAAAGAAGCTAACCATTAACCCTAACCCTTACCAATTGTTTCCGGGTAATGTTTCTCGCAAAACGTTGTTGCTAAATATTACGTAATGTTTTTGTGAGCGAAAAAGAATTAAAAAAGCGCGGTTTTTAAGTTTTTTTAAACTTCTTGTTGTTGGATGCATTCAAATCCGCCTTCAATCATGGATATAAAAACTTTGCTAAACAATCTTCATGAAGAAGTATCCTGTTCTGTGTGCATGATCACATTCACAGATCCGAAACAGCTGCCATGTTTACACAGTTTTTGTCTTCACTGCTTAAACGGGATTCTACGAACTAGTGGCCGCCATGATATCATTACATGCCCGGAATGTAGAAGAGAGAGTAGAGTCCCTAGCAGTGGAAACCTGAAGGACCTGCCGACCAATTTTCGAATCAACAGTTTGCTAGATGTGTTGGCTATCAAAGAGTGCAACACTACAGGTGTCAAATGTGGAAACTGTGACAAGAGAAGCTGCCACAGTTTCTACTGCTTCCAGTGTTGCGCATTCTGGTGTGACGACTGTATTGCCGCGCACAACATAATCCGAGGTAATAAAGAACACCGAGTGTTGGCGATTAAAGATTTCCAAGATCAAGACATCGCGGAAGTGTTAAAACGACCAGTATTTTGTGGAAAGCCAGGACACGAGAAGAAAGAACTGGAATTCTTTTGTAGGAACTGTGAAGAACCGATTTGCCATTCTTGTGTTGCAACAATTCACGACGGCCACATTAAAGTACTTTTGGAAGAAGCGGCAAATGAAAGAAAAGCAGAAGCGAAGTCTGTGGTTGAATCTCAAAAGGAAAAGGTCCGGCAGATGAGAAATAAGATCTTTCAGATTGACCAAAAGTGTGCTAAAGTCCAAAAAGGAATCGCCAATGTGAAAAGGAGCGCGCAACAGTTTGCTAATAACATGATAGCTGTTATCGAGGCAAAGAAGGAGGAGATCTTTATTGCAGCTGAAAATCAAGGAAAGCAATCACTCGAACGATTGGGAATACAAAAGAGTGAAATTAAAAAACAAGCTCAAAAGATCGAGACAGGAGTTGAAAAAGCTGAAGCACTTCTAGAGCGAACCACGAGCGCTGAGATAGCACAGATAAATAAGACATTAAAAACAGTCTTTCAGGAAGAAGTCAGGCGTGAAGAAGAACAAGTCGACTGTGACCTTGAAGGTCTTCGACGATTTATATTCGTGGAAAACAAAACATTGCTGGAGAAAGCAACCATCGAAGGAATCGGATCTTTCAAAACCTTGTTGAACAAGACTGAAGCGCAGCAGTCAAACGCCGAAGGAAAAGGAATCAATGAAGTTATCGTTGGTCTTGAAGCACAGTTTGTTTTGACGACTAGAAACGCTGAAGGAGAAAAATATTATGAAGCGCGTGACTGTGTAACAGTGGAAATCAGAAATCAGCAAGGACAGGACTGTGCGGCGAAAGCGCGAGTTCAAGATAACAAAGACGGCAACTACAAGATAAGCTATTTCGCCAAAGAAACTGGAAGATGCCATTTATCAGTAAAAGTAAACGAAGAACACGTCCATGGCAGTCCATTTGCGACTCAAGTCAAACCCAGACAGTTCACACCCGTGCTATCGTTTGGTCAACTAGGCTCGGGCGCTGGAATGTTCTATGGGCCTTGGGGAGTGGCAGTGAATGAACGTGATGAAATTGCAGTGACTGATATTGGTAACCACAGAATTCAAGTATTCAGTAGTGATGGAACTTACTTAAGATCGTTTGGTAGAGAGGGAGATAAACAGGGAGAATTTAACGCTCCTGCCGAGACTGCTTTTGATCTAACGAGCGGGAATATTTTAGTGGTGGACAGTAACAACCACCGTGTCCAATTGTTCAGTGAGCAGGGTGAGTACCTGAACCATTTTGGTGAACAAGGAAATCTTGATCACCAGCTTAAGTATCCCAAAGGTTTATCTGTAGACAGTGACTGTAATGTTATTGTCGCTGATTCAGGTAACAAAGTAATTAAGATATTTTCTCGTAATGGCCACTTTCTACGTAAAATTGGCGAGGGCTCTTTTAACAAACCCTGGCATTGTATCCAATATGACAATTATCTTATAGTATCGGATAGTGATGAAAATTGCATCAAAGTGTTTAATAAGGATGGAAAGTTTTTGTACAAATTCGGGAAGAAGGGGTCAGGGAACGGGGAGTTCGACACACCTCGTTGCTTGTCAGTCAACAAAGCAGGACACCTGATGGTCGGTGATATAGGGAATCACAGAGTTCAGGTGTTCGAACTGAGTGGAAAATTTGTGACAAAGTTTGGAAAAGGAGGCAGCGGGATAGGAAAGTTTGGTAATGCGCTAGTGTCTACAGCAATTCTTAGTGATGGTAGGATAGTCGCTACTGACTACATGAACGACTGCATTCAGATATTCGAATAGATCGACATGACGCCCAGTCAGATACCAAAACAAAATTTTTAAATTAGAAATTTCTGACCATTCCTTAGTCGAAAGTAGTGTGATATGAGCTTAATCGCTTTAGCACAACCGAGAGTTTTAGATTATCTCTAAATTTTACGATTGAATTATTGTCTTTTTCTGCATTAGTTATAGTTTTCGGTTTTACCACAGGTAAAAACGTAACCGAAACTACAGCTAAGCATATATCACGCAGGTACACTTCAAGTGTACCTTCACATTATAGCAAGTCACAGCTCAGATCGATTCTGTGGCTCATCTCAGTATATTGGAGATTTTAAATTTTTATAGAAATGTATTTGCATGTCAAGAGGTTTGCGATTCTTTGATATGTGAGCTTTTTAAAGCTTCTTCCATTATAGAAGGAAATCCCTATTTTGGGGAGGTAAATTGTCTGAGTCGGACAATGAAAGAAAGTATGATTTCAAGAATAGAGAAATTGGAAAATGGAAGAATTGAAGCGCCCTTTAAAGAGACTAAGATTGTTAGAATTACCTGTAAAAAGTTGAACTGATTTTGTGCTTATTGTTTTTGCATGTACAGAGAAACAGCACATACAGCCAAATAGTTTCAAATTTTGAATCTAACTAGCTGCACTCATGTAGTTTAGATTACTTGACTCTAAGCTTAACTCTCAAGTGGTTGTCAACATCCAAGGGTCTGGATGAAGATGATGTAATCCCAGTTTATCAGTTAAATTTTCAGTGATTTGTTGGCAAACTTTTCAATTCTCTACCTATGAACCAGCTATCAATAAATTTTGCAGACCTCGAAACTCAGCTAAATAAAACATGGGACTGCCGCTCATTTGTGATTTGAAAAACTTGACCGACTACCGTTCATTTAGCCACAGCGAATTATTTTACAAGTACCAAGAAAGCAGTGTTGTGGTATCGAGTCAGGATGGATCGGATTCAACGCAATCTGATTCAAGGCAGTAAACACGACAACTTTTTGATTCCAGCGAGTGAGTTGTACAGAGACCTACAGACAAGATTCTGATGTGCATGCGCGCATGACTAAGACCGCAAGTAAACTATGACATCACCCTCCTTAAAGGGGCTATGAACTCACAAAAAAAAACTTGACAGAAGAAACAAGTCTTGAGGATCTGCGGAGTGAATCCCGGTGGGTCTAAAATACTGGTAGCTGATCACTGGCCACTGGTCACTGCCGGGTAAATGATAGATTAGTTACTGTGGAATGCCCCTTAGTGGTCCTTTATTGTCTAATAGTTGAATAGCATTCGTAACATTCGACACAGATGTTGTGCACAGGCACACGTGTTCCCAAATGAATGGCTCAGACAAGTTACTCTGAAATTAAGCCGACACTTATTTGCCTCATTGGCAATGTGTTATAAAACTTACCTCGTAGTCGAAACTCATTTCTTAGAGGGCACAGTCAGCGACAATCGTTTTAATCTTGGCGTGCACAGAAATATTCAGCGCTGTGCG
>JAHPZR010010733.1:0-23881 GCA_019787425.1 Platygyra sinensis | reverse complement strand
CCTTTGCAGCTGGGGTCACGTGACCATATTTTTCCTAAAAATCTTTTGTATTATGGGCTATAACTTGAGGTCCCTAGCATTAAAGAATGAGATTTTATGGCGGTTTGAATTTCAAAAAAAATTAGAAGATTTGTATGGAAATAGTTGCTGGAGAGCAAGGCCTTGCTCTCCAGCAACTTTTTCCATACAAATCTTCTTAATTTTTTTAAAATTCAAACCGCCATAAAATCTCATTTTTTAATGCCAGGGGCTTCAAACTTGGCCGTTTTGATGTTTTCGACACGCTTTTTCCATTTCTGGCATTCTTAAAGTCGCAGCCCATAATTTTATGAAAAGTAGGTCACGTGATGGCTTAGCTGCAAAGGGCCTATTATCAGATAATCACATCTGACAGGTCGAGTCACGGAACAGCACGTTCTTATTCTGTTGCCATCTTTGGCGCCAAAAACCACTTCAAATTATGAAAGGCGTTTCAGCGAGAACTTACTGTACCAACTATTATTCAACGACCAACTCTGAAAAGCTGGTACACTAACTTACAACAAAAGACTCTTAACAGGTGTCAACAAGTACAGGTGCCTTACAAACGACTTATCCAAGACGAAAACAAAACCGACAAACGCACTTCTAACAACTAACAATAGATGAATCGAAACCGACCAATGGCCGATGACAAACTTAACACGAGTCTTGCAGCCAATACCATGAAGGCTTTACTGACCAATCACTTTTAACAGATCAGACTGGTAACACCATCGACTGAGAAGCATTATTCACTACCTTCAGGGACTTGTTATTCACAAAAAAATAACTCTTGCACGCTTTGCGTGCCTATGTTTCTGTTTTCTGATTGAATATAAAATATTGGACTTCTCCCAGCCTACATTCTGTATATATAAGATGGCTTGGTTTATTTACAAATGGGGCTTTCAGGAAACATTGTAAGTTAATTTTCCTCATAGGTTTTTTTGCCATCTGCATGGTGTCATTAGCAATTTTCCATCCACATTTTCCACGGGATTTTTCATCCGCCAACCTTTCGGCACATTAAATACAGAGACCCGGCTGGCAGCTTCGCATATCACGCTCGCACCCAAAAGAGAGACTGTTCGCAGTCAACTTTAAGCATTTAGGTCAAATAAAAACAATTTTAATTGCCCTCTGTGATTGGCCAGTATCAGAAATTCAGTGACTGCTTCTTTCAACTTTTCAATCATTTTGCGAAACAAAATATGATAATCCTACATGTCAAACACGTCTAGAAACAATGTTTTGTGATTGGTTAATATTATTACACGCTCGACTGACAAGACTTCATTGTTGGACGCATTCAAACCCTTCCTCTTTTCCGCCTTCAATCATGGATATAAAAACTTGCTAAACAATCTTCATGAAGAAGTATCCTGTTCTGTGTGCATGACCACATTCACGGATCCGAAACAGCTGCCATGTTTACACAGTTTTTGTCTTCACTGCTTGAACGAGATTCTACGAACGAGTGGCCGCCATGATGCCATTACATGCCCGGAATGTAGAAGAGAGAGTAGAGTCCCTAGCAGTGGAAACCTGAAGGACCTGCCGACCAATTTTCGAATCAACAGTTTGCTAGATGTGTTGGCTATCAAAGAGTGTAACACTACAGGTGTCAAATGTGGAAACTGTGACAAGAGAAGCTCCCACAGTTTCTACTGCTTCCAGTGTTGTTCGTTCTGGTGTGACGACTGTATTACCGCACACAACATAATCCGAGCTAATAAAGAACACCGAGTGTTGGCGATTAAAGACTTCCAAGATCAAGATATCGAGGACGTGTTAAAACGACCAACATTTTGTGGGAAGCCAGGACACGAGAAGAAAGAACTGGAATTCTTTTGTAGGAACTGTGAGGAACCAATTTGTAACTCTTGTGTTGCAACAATTCACGACGGCCACATTAAAATACTTTTGGAAGAAGCGGCAAATGAAAAAAAAGCAGAAGCGAAGTCTGTGTTTGAATCTCAAAAGGAAAAGGCCCGACAGATGAGAAATAAAATCTTTCAGATTGACCAAAAGTGTGCTAAAATCCAAAAAGAAATTGCCAATGTGAAAAGGAGCGCGCAACAGTTTGCTGATAACATGATAGCTGTTATCGAGGCAAAGAAGGAGGAGATCTTTAATGCAGCTGAAAATCAAGGAAAGCAATCACTCGGACGACTGGGAATACAAAAGAATGAGATCGAACAACAAGCTCAAAAGATCGAGACAGGAGTTGAAAAAGCTGAAGCACTTCTAGAGCGAAGCACGAGCGCTGAGATAGCACAGTTAGATAAGACAATAAAAACAATCTTTCAGGAAGAAGTCAGGCGCGAAGAAGAACAAGTCGACTGTGACCTTGAAGGTCTTCGACGATTTATATGGAAAACAAAATATTGCTGGAGAAAGCATCCACTGAAGGAATCGGATGTTTCATAACCTTCTTGAGCAAGACTGAAGCGCAGCAGTCAAATGCCGAAGGAAAAGGAATCAATGAAGTTATCGTTGGTCTTGAAGCACAGTTTGTTTTGACGACTAGAAACGCTGAAGGAGAACAATGTTATGAAGCGCGTGACTGTGTAACAGTGGAAATCAGAAATCAGCAAGGACAGGACTGTGCGACGAAAGCGCGAGTTCAAGATAACAAAAATGGCAGCTACATGATAAGTTACTTCGCCAAAGAAACTGGAAGATGCCATTTATCAGTAAAAGTAAACGAGGAACACGTCTACGGCAGCCCATTTGCGACTCAAGTCAAACGCAGACAGTTTAGACCCGTTCTATCGTTTGGTCACGAAGGCTCGGGCGCTGGAATGCTAAGATGCCCTTGGGGAGTGGCAGTGAATGAACGTGATGAAATTGCAGTGACTGATGGTGAGAACCACAGAATTCAAGTATACAGTCGTGATGGAACTTACGTAAGATCGTTTGGTAAAATGGGTGATAAACACAGAGAATTTAACTTGCCTTCCGAGATAGCTTTTGATCTAACGAGCGGAAATATTTTAGTGGTGGACCGTAAAAACCATCGTGTCCAATTGTTTAGTATCCAGGGTGAATACCTGAACCAGCTTGGTGAACAAGGAAATCTTGATCATCAGCTCTATTTTCCCCGTGGTGTATCAGTAGACAGCGACCGTAATTTTATTGTCGCTGATTCAGGTAACAAAGTAATCAAGATATTTTCTCGTAATGGCCACTTTCTACGTAAAATTGGCGAGGGCTTTTTTAACAAACCCTGGCATTGTGTCCAGTATGACAATTATATTATAGTATCAGATAGTGATGAAAATTGCATCAAAGTATTTAATAGGGATGGAAAGTTTTTGTATAAATTTGGAAAGGAGGGGTCAGGGGACGGGGAGTTCGACACACCTCGTTGTTTGTCAGTCAACAAAGCAGGACACTTGATGGTCGGTGATGCAGGGAATCAAAGAGTTCAGGTGTTTGAACTGAGTGGAAAATTTGTGACAAAGTTTGGAACAAGAGGCCACGGGATAGGAGAGTTTATTTATGGGCCAATGTCTACAGCAATTCTTAGTGATGGTAAGATAGTCGCTACTGACTTCGGGAATGATCGCATTCAGATATTCGAGTAGATCGACAGGATGCCCAGTCAGCTACCAAAACAAAATTTTTAAATTAGAAATTTCTGACCATTCCGGCCTTAGTCGAGAGTAGTGTGATATGAGCTAAATCGCTCTAGCACAACAGGGAGTCTTAGATTATCTCTAAACCTTACGATTGAATTATTGCCTTTTTCTGCTTTGGTTTTTCCGTACCACTGGTAAAAAGCGAAAACTACAGCTAAGCAGATAACACGCAGGTACACTTCAAGTGTACCTTCACATTATAGCAAGTCACAGCTCAGATCGATCCTGTGGCTTATCTCAGTATTTTAGAGATTTTAAATTTTTACAGAAATGTATTTGCATGTCAAGAGGTTTGCGATTCTTTGATATGTGAGCTTTTTAAAGCTACTTCCATTATAGAAGGAAATCCCTATTTTGGGGAGGTAAAATGCCTGAGTCAGGCATTGAAAGAAAGTATGATTTCACGAATAGAGAAACTGGAAAATGGAAGAATTGAAGCGCCCTTTAATGTTAGAATTACCTGTAAAAAGGTGAACTGATTTTGTGCTTATTGTTTTTGCATGTAAGAAACAGCAGATACAGCCAAATAGTTTCAAATTTTGAATCTAAAGTAGCTGCACTCATGTAGTTTAGATTACTTGACTCTAAGCTTAACTCTCAAGTGGTTGTCAACATCTAAGGGTCTGGATGAAGATGATGTAATCCCAGTTTATCGGTTAAATTTTAAGTGATTTGTTGGCAAACTTTTCAATGCTCTGCCTATGAATCAGCTATCAATAATTTTTGCAGACCTCGAAACTCAGCTAAATAAAAACATGGGACTGCCGCTCATTTGTGATTTGAAAAACTTGACCGACTACCGTTCATTTAGCCACAGCGAATTATTTTATAAGTACCAAGAAAGCAGTGTTGTAGTATCGAGTCAGGATAGACTGCTGGCAGTCTGTTTTTCTCTCGAAATTTTCGCAGGGATTATGAGGAGAGACTATTTAGCCTAAAGGAGAATGGGACGAGACATGGGAGCGGAACGCACGAGAAGAAAAACAAAATTTTTTCTCGTCTCGCCTTCTTCCCCACTCGGCCATACCACCCCGTCTCGCTTCTTCTCTACACGGCCAACGCCATTTGCGTTCGCGATGACTAAACGCTCGTCCTAGTGACCCTTACAGAAAAAACCGGCTGCCAGCAGACTAGTCAGGATGACTCGGATTCAACACAATCTGATTCAAGACAGTAAACACGACAACTTTTTTATTCCAGCGAGTGAGTTTTTCAGTGACCTACAGACAAGATTCTGATGTGCATGCGCGTATGAATAAGAGCGAAAGTAAACTATGACATCACCCTCCTTAAAGGAGCTATGAACTCACAAAAAGAAACTTGACAGAAGAAACAAGTCTTGAGGATCTGCGGAGTGAATCCGGTAGGTCTAAAATACTGGTAGCTGATCACTGGTCACTGTTCACTGGTCACTGGTCACTGCCGGGTCAATGGTCACTGGTAACTGATAGATTAGTTACTGTGGAATGTCCCTCACTGGTCCTTTATTGTCGAACAGTTGCATAGCATTCGTAACATTCGATTCAGGTGTTGTGCACAGGCACACGTGCTCCCAAATGAATGACATAGTTGTTAAGAAAAAATTCAATACGTAGACAGGTTACTCTGAAATTTTAAAGCCGACACTTATTTGCCTCAATGGAAATGTGTTATAAAACTTACCACGTAGTCGAGACTCATTTCTTAGAGGGCGCAGTCAGCGACAATCGTTCCAATCTTGACATGTACAGAAATATTCAGCGCCGTGCAATCTTCTCCGATGTGCGGTCTCCTCTGTGCGATCTTCGTTCGAACTGGTGAAATATGACCACCCATGTTCCCTTGTTCCCTAGAGAAAATTGGAGTTTCTCCCTTGTTCCCCAAAAATAAGTTAAGATGTTCCCTTAAATTCACTCTTGTTAGGTTCCCCGGTTCCCAGTAATTCTATTGCATGTTCCCTTGATCCCCAGAAACATTCTTACAGTGCGTTTACTGAAACCGGGGCCACCCAAACAATGAAAACCAATCAGATGGCAGAACTGAAACAATAGATTCCAACATTTTTAAATCCAGCCAATCAAATGTTCGGTACAAAAACAAAGAAATCTCAACTTGTTCTTTGTGATGCTTACGCGACTTCGGTGTCACTTATGTTCAAACCATTAGTATTTTCACAGGCTTGAATTTTATTGTATCAGAAGCCCATGATTGAATGCTGCGATTTCTAAGGGGCAGTTGGTTGGTTTAGAAAATATATGAAAAGAAAAGCTGCGTAAGAATGCCAGTCGTGAATATATACCGCCAGAGTGTATGGTGTAGGGCTTGAATATTGTTGCGACTGTTTCAAAGAAACCATTGAAATGGTCTCTGAGAAGGGAAGGTTCCCGAATGGCGCCGTCGTTTGCTTTTGCTGAGTAATTTTACACGCTGAGGCTTTGATAGTACAACGCAGAAAGAATTTTCGATGAAGATGTTATTTCAATACAGTGATAACCCAGAAAGGAAGCTCAAACTCCGAATTGTACAGCTTCTGAGACAGTGAACGCAATCATTTTCCCGAGAATAGGCCTTTTGCAACAGTTGGTCACGTGACGTGTTTTTCAAGAACACACTGATTAATCATTGGTAATGCATAATGTTATCAGAAATGGAAAGACAAGTTCCAAATAAGCTTACATGCATATTTTCAGGTTTCTATCTTTTAAGGGGGAATTTTTATGGGCGTTAGAAATTAGAAGGATTTGTATGAGAAGAAGTCGCTTTGCCCTCCAGTCACGCTCCAGTGGTTTTCCATACAAATCCTTGTAATTTTGCAAGTTTTCAAGCTGCCATAAAATCTTTGCCTTTCGGTGTAAGGGCCTAGAAATTTCCATTCTTCCTAATATTTTACCCCTCTTTCTGTCTCCAATAGTTATATGCCAGCAGCTTCTTTTGGCTGTGATTGATAACAGAAAAGGTTTCTGGAGGGCAAAGCATCCTCGCTTCCATACAAAACCTTCTAATTTTTGCAATATTCAAAATCGTCATTAAATCTCAACCCTATACGGCATTGGTCTGAAAATTGGTGTCTGGCTATTTAGAACACGCTCTTTGCAGCTCTGAAATTCATTTAGCTGCAGCTAAAAGTTTAGAAATTATCGGTTCACGTGACCAACTGTTGCAAAAGGCCTATTGCGTGCTGAATTTCACGGTAATGACAACCGAAAGCTGTAAATAGAAACACGCACAGACAGCAGGAGCGAAACAAAAAACCGTAAAGAAGATTTTTTTTTTGCCCGTACGTTCACAGTTGAAAATGGTCAATGTAATAAATTTACCACCGTTGAGATGTAAAATCTCCAGGCTAAAGTAAGGTAACATGAAAATTTCTAACGATTTGACAATTTATTGCAAATACGCTAGTCGCGAGCATCTCTACGAACAAGTTGAGATTTTATTGTTTTGTACCGGGCGTTTGATTGGCCGGATTTGAAAATAGGACATTTGATTGGCTGAATTTGAAAATGTTTGAATCTATTGTTTCGGTTCTGCCATCTGATTGGTTTTCATTGTCTGGGTGGCCCCGGTTTCAGTAAACGCACTGTAAATGTTCCTCAAAATTATTAACATATTTCAGTTCTTGATGGTCAGTTCTTTTCGTGTTTTATCTCGTCATTCTTAGCAGAGATAAACATCCAGCCTCAAAAAAACGCCTGTTTCGTCTCCCTGATAAATGTTGCACTGACATGTACCTCATGTTCATTAGCAGAAATTTCCGTTGGTTCTGTAAGAGTGAGGACATCACTTGTTCGTTGAATTTCACCCTGAAGCGATAAGAATCAGCTCTTCCTCTTTAAGTTCCAAAACATCTTAATTATGCTTGAAGGACATCAAGATACAGATAATGCCCTCTTCCTCAATGTGTTACCTTGGATCTTCCAAAAACATACTGGGTTAAACGGATCTCAAACAAAATTTTGGTCATCACTTTTTTATGCCACAATCATGGACAAAAGCAGTTGAGACACTCCCCGAAAAAGACCTGTTTCGTTAAAGGCGTGAGTTTTTTACTCTCATAATTGTGACTATTTCGCATCCCCTCTCCCCTTTTCAATGTTGTAACCAGGTGAAAGTGTCCACGGAGCGTATTATCAACATTGGAAAAGGGGGAGGAGGGGGCGTTTGGCTTATGCGGATGAGAACATAGATGTCTTTTGAGAATTTTTTCTACGGATAGGACTACCTCTCGGAGAGATAAGGCGTTTGTTTTGTCTCAAATGTGTTCAAGGCACTATTTGTGCCATTAAGTTGCATACGCCTTCCACAGCATCTCCTTCGAACTGTACTCCCCGCCCCCCACCCCACCATCGAAACCCCAAAGCCTCCGGCAGTGATTTCAGTAGGCGCGACCTCCTTTGTCATCCTTAAGCACCGAAACTATTCTTGAGTTGGGGACGTGTAGCACATGGAGCTGCCGTTTCACTTGCTTTGCTTGTGGCTATGTGCAGATAACCTGGTTGGATGGTTATGCCTAATTTGGTTAATAATTCACTATGGCTGGATTGTCTGGTGGTGGCAGTCGTAGCGGCACTGGCGGCATTGCAGATTTAGTATGGGAGAGTTGTGCCTGGCTGCGGTTTAGTGTTGGTGTGCATATTTCGCAGGCTTAGGTTTTTTTAGTTTCAGGATATGCTCTGCTGACCCGTGGAGGGGTACCAGGCTCTGCCATGTTAAATCTCGCAACCAAACACAAAACCCAGCCCTGAAGAGCTACCGCATCTTGTTACCGGCAAGTAAGCTTGTTTGTGGTCGTGAGGGGATGTGATTTTCAGTAGAGTTCAAGTAGTAGTTCAGTCAGGAGACTAAAAGAGTGTGGGTAGTATGGAGCTAGAGGCTGAGATTATCATTAGTGTTTTTGCAGGATGGGGAAGGGGGTGGGGGGGGGGGGGGGTAAAGAATGGGGTTTGTTGTGGGTGTTTCAGCTTAGCACGTAATTAATTTAGCTTTTTATGCTACATGGCTAAGGCTAGTCTAGCCAACTGATAAGTGCGTAGTTCGCATAAAGAAGTAGTCGAATGGAGTCTCTATAAATCTATCTGAATTCAAGGGTACTATGAGCTGTCTTATGTAATTAGCTGTGCTAATGCTATAAATTTTTAATGAATTTTTGTCAGCAAAAAAAAAAAAAAAAATAAAAAAAAAAAGGAAAAAAGAAGGAATCTTGGAGGTAGATGTGTTTATATTTGTAAGCTTGGATTTTTATTATCTAGCTTCGAATATATAGAACTTGATTTATGCGCATCGGGATGCATTTCAGCTAAAAAGTGGTCTTTCTAATGAGCGCGGGGTGCAAGCATTGAAAGCTCTGCTGATACTTAAAAAACGCTTATAATAACCAAAGTGCTTAAAAACCTATGTACTATAAAAAGATTTAGTAGCTGATACTATTATGCTTATTCTGGGGCTTTGTTTGTCGGCTTATAGCTGTGATAGGGCCTATGATAATTGTTTAAGCAACTTCCAGTGTATGTATCGGAGTGTATTGTGTTTTTACTTATTTGACTTTTGGATCTCTGCTATAGAAATTTACGTCATGCGTTTTTATAGCATGAAGCCTCGCTGGGCTCTGGAGTACTGGGGGCTTAGACGTTATCGTCGCTAAGCGCAATGTTACTTAATATAAAATTGAGAATTGCATTGACTGCTGAGTGCTGATTCCATTTCTAAAAAAACGTTTTAACTATGCATTTGCTTTACAGGGTGTAAATAATTCGTGCTACGTAATACAATTAACACAAAAACAATGAATAATCAATCAAAAGCAAGAGAGTCTTTCTGTGGGGAAACGTGTGACTATCTCGGATGTAGGCTGCAGAAAAAAGGGCTTAACTGCTATTGTTTGTTTTATTTTGCTTTGAGTGTTTTGGCTACTTCTGACCAGTATCTAATTTACTTTCCTAATCCTAGTGACGGTGTGTTTTGGGGGTTGTTAATTTCTGGTTCTGTGTGCCTAGAGCACGCGGTTTGCGCTGCGAATTGCTACAATTGAAAAGCGGTATGCGAAACGTCTTAGAAAGCGCCAAACTTTTAATTCAACTTGAGGGACTCATATTTCATTTATTTCTACTGTAAACATCTACGTATTTAAAGCATGTAACTCCTGAGCGCTAGATCGGACTCCTGTTATAAACGAATATCCTGGTAAACTTTATGAGTCTGCCTCAGGGTCTCTCTGAATATCCAAAACATGCCCTAGTTTTTGAGTTTTTGGGTTTAACGCCTATAAGATCGCGAGTGTTTTAGAAAAATTAAACTTGGAGTTGGTCAGCGCGGGATAATTAGTTTTTGTATATCTCTTGTATGGACAGAAATATTGATAATCGTGCTATTTTGTTTGACTGATCATCATTTGGGCTTATTTAAGCGACGGGAAAAAAACGAAATTGTTACATGGCTTCTGTCTGATACTCCCTGGTAAGTTAGGGAAATGCTATTTGGGGGGCGGGAGGGAGGCATACAAGAAAAGCACATTTTCCTATCTTGTATCCAAAAAGACCAATAGTAGCTGGGGCTGAGCAGTATGGTTACGCTGAGGTAGAATAGGTAAGTTCGGGAAGGCTCTTCAGGAAGTATGTCTTTAATTTCTTCCGGGCGTGAAGGACGAAGCAAGGAGTTTCAGGGAAATCAAATAAGATAAGAATAAGGATAAGATAGAGAACTTTTATAGTTGGAAAAAAAAAAAGTTACTACGAAGGCGTTAAGCAATTTTTTCAGTTCCGTATTGCGGGGGCTGTCTTTTCGGTAGGCTGCTGCAGTAGCCTGATACGTGGTCGCGCAAAACGACACGCTGACATGGCCGTAATGACTGAAAACCCGCCGACCAATCAGAAAAACAGAATAAAGCAAGATTTACAGCGATGTAGGCTGTTTTGAAGTAAATCAACGATAGTTGCTGAGCTAAAATCTACGAAGACACTGGAACGCGATATAAATTAGGCTTGCATAGTATTTTCTTCTTACTATATCATCTTGAGTCCGGCAGGTGTTATAGTCTCAGAAAGTTTTACAGGGGGGGGGTGACACTTGTTAGCAGTACTCTGGCCGTTTCTCTTAAGTATTAGTAGCTGACGTAAAGACATGGAATGTAAAAAAAAATTTTAGTAACCCTATTAATTGCAGTATGATTTGCTCACCTAAATTTAACAGTAAGTACAAAAGGGCTATCGTCCTTGCGTGATACAGCAAGACTACTGCTCACGAGAGTTAGTAGCATACACCGATGACCAGATCAACTAGGGTGTCTTCTAGTGGGGCCATGATTGGTACTAGCTTTTAATTTTATAATGGATACGCCGCATGTGTGCCGGGATCGGGGGGGGACACATGTTCTACTACAGAATTGTAAATTTTTTTTTACGCAAGATTCTAGATGATTGCTGTAATGGCTCGAAATAGATATGGGCTAGTGCATAGTCGGCAGCATATTAGTAGGCTTACAAGGTGATAGCATAACCAGTTCAACGCCTCCTAGTGGCAGATGATCAGGCTTCGCGTCTGGTCTTATTGCTGGCAGCTATCTGCTTCAGCACAATGTGGCAACCCAGAATTTTAGCTTCTGTGGATCGCTATCTTCTAAGCGATTTTGTTATAGTAGTTTGCATGGCAGAGACATTAATTACAGTAGGCTACCAATAGGCGGCATGACCAGCATGGGGTATTGGCCGATAAGCCGAAAGCAAGAGCGCTCGCCGATTATATATAGCGGGTGGGCATTCCTGTCGAAAGGCTTCCTCTGAAGTCATATGGCTTGTCCTAGCATAAAGCGACCGCGGCTGCAGCCTGTGCTCTGGCTTTAGTGGTAAGGTAAACGAAGCTACATTAAGGACGTTTCTCGTCTGGTGGGCGAGGGGCATAGGAAAAAGACGGGGAGGTCTGGGGCTATCAATTCGAGTGGAGTCCTCGATTTCTTGGAAGATCCAAGCTGGCTGGTTCCTAGTAGCATAGGCTGAGTTCTGTTCAGAATTAAGAGGCACGTGCATTCAACCTAACAAACGAGGCAGATCCTGGGGTAAAAAAGGCCGTGGGAATGGCTGTGGGGCAGCGATTAGGCCAGAGCACACAAGGGGGGCAACTTTCGCATATGGCGCCGCTCTTAGTAACATCATAAACAGTATTTCCTTTGGAAAAATTGTGCATTCGACGATTTTGTTGATGTACTTTGCCGATAGACAAGGTCATATTGAGGGGGGGGGGGGGGGGGGGGGATGGGAACAATAGCTCTCTCGGGCTGGTACGGCTTGTCAGTTGTGCTAGTCTAGATGAATAGGGCGCTGGGTTATGTCGAGGCAAAGCTCCCGGCTTTTTTAGAGTTAGTTTTCGGGGCTCGGAGGTGGCTGATCAACAAATATATCTTTGGCTTCGTGCAGGTCAGCATGGGGTCAGTCGGCCCAGACTTTCCAAAACAGTTGCGTGCAGGATTTTGCTTTAAGCATCGCTTTTTCATCGAATACTCCGATCGCTTTCGGTATTTTGAATTCGTTCTTCGGATCGAAGCACTTTGCATCAATTTTGGTTGCAGAATGCAACAATAAATTTTTTGTCAATGCGTATCGTAGGCTTTCTTGGGCCAGGTTCCTTCAGGCGTTGTTGGGTAAAGTCCGGGTGTGTGGGCTGTGAATGATTTAGGTACGTGTGGTAGCTTGCTGCCGCGCGAGTACGTTCTTCGGCGAGTGATGTCTGTCCAGGGTCTGGGTAGAGTTTGGGAGTCCCTATCCCTGGCAAATGCGCCAGAACTTTATGTTCGGCTATTGGTTGGGTGATCAATTACGGCAGGTGCGGCTTCCTGGTGTCACGAGCGCGTGACAGCCAGACTGGAGGGCTGGCCCCTTCATGCGTCATCATAGAGTCTGTAAGAACAAAAAGTATGCGATGGGAAGCGTCTTTACACTATAAGATTAAAAGTTATCTACGTATGAGGCTGACGAAAAGAAGCAAGAGAAGTAAGCATATCCAAATTTGTTAGCTGATTACTCAATGAGAAAGGTTGGCTTGGGCTCGGGCAGCGGAGTTCTTAGGAGCTGAGCTATTAGCGCTTCGGTTTGAAATGTCGATATTTTAGTCATAGTCGCGGGCGAATCATAATACTTATTTATGTCGACTTCGAATGAATGACGCTTGGGGGCTGACTTTGATTTAATGCGTTGCGCATGTGTTATTTTGGCCGAAATAAAATTGGCTGTGGCGGCGAGGCGAGCGTGTTTTATAATTTGCGGCGGCTATTTGAGGCAAGACATTAAATTTATTTTAGCATAACTTTCTAATTCGATCGTTCGGCAGCATGTAAGACGATGGCGGCGTTTTAACATCAACTTCACCGAGGCTTCAGTCGAGATATTCAAGCTGACCTCGCTGATGGGCGAACATGAATACGTGTGCGCATTCTAATTGATTTAGTACGTGCGCATTTTACATGCATTTAACGCTTGGCAGATTCGATTGCACGGCGGCATGTATAAATGCGTACGTTTAATACGACAACACACACACCGAGCGGCCTAATGGGGTGCTGGAATTTAGGCGGGGCCTGACTTGGAATAGCATGATAGCAAGTAATTATTGTGGTGCCAAGGATTGGAAGTGCTGTAAATGTCAATACTAATTGGTTGCTATTATGTACTGGGGGGGGGGGGGGGGATCTTAGGGCTCAAGAGCTTGTTTTAAACACGAATAAGGTGGTACAGAGAGAACTGAAAGGCATTCTGGGGTCCACTGGCGACAATCATAGCTTGTAAAGGAGGGTGTGAATGGGGTTATAGCCCCTAGGCTTAGTGTGCGAGTTAAAGGGCTAGAAAATACTAGGGCGAGGAAAGAAAGAATTAATTGGGGATTTACCGGATCAACAGCGACAAAGGTCGAACAGTTTGTTACCTCCGAGCAACCGACAAATGTAATGAAATATAATAGATTTTAAGCGACCAGCCGACGAAGAGGAGGTGGGACCCGCCAGTCCAGCACGCGCTCGGTAAAACAGATTTTATTGCGTTAACTTGGGGGGCTAACGCCTTAAGAGTTAGGTCCACCAACTCGCACAAAAATTTTTGTGAGCATGAAGGCGCACTCCAAGAAACAAGGCGAGGTCATAAATGCGAGAATACAAAGCGATATTTAAAACTTCAGAAGTATACTTCATGACTCTGATCTGACAAGCCGTTTTGGTGAAACGTATTCGGTATAAAAGAATTCTTTGAAAGGCTTGGGCATAAACAAACGTGTTTCTGCAGGCTGTGTGTATATACTGTTCGTCTGGGGGCATAGTAGACGTCGACTTCTGTGTGAATTACAAACATAGTCTGGTAGACTAGGGCTGATCACGAAAACAGTGGTCTGAACATACGTACTCGCCATGTGGTCGGCAGTGATAAATTCGAGGATATGTGACAGTCGCAATGCATAATGCAAGGTGATGTGTAATAGGACTGAGCTTACAGTAAAATTCGATATAACCACGTTCTGGAATGCGAGGGGACCAGGTCGAGGGAAAAACAAAGAACGAGAATAATTTAAACTGCTTGGCTTGTTACTTCGGCCGGGAGTCGTCTCTGATTCATAGAGAATGGGCTCGTAGCCAGAGCCAGCGTGCACTGCTTAAATGTGTTATTAAAACTAGAAATGTTGATTGCAATTCGGCGGGTTATCTGAGTCAGGTCAGGAAGGGCAGCAACGAATAAAAAATTTATGGCCATATATTTTCAACGGCTGGGGTCAGAGCTAGTGCTTGCGTCACACGGGGTCGCTAGTAGCTTTAATACGGAACGTTTAATTGACAAGGATAATAGATAACTGGCTGCTCGAAATATTTGATGATTGTATAGGTGATTACTAACAAGATGGGCAAGTTATATGGGGGGGTAACTTAATAAATGAGTAACATGGACGTAGCAGTGATATTAATATGAAGTGTTATCAAATGTAGATCAGATGTGATGCGTAACCGCCGAAGGATGAACGTTGACTGTTTACCTTATTTTTAGTAGGTTGTATACAGCGCTCACGTGAGTCTGGGGTATTGCAAGGGGTGTTTACGTAAAAAATCGCGCATTTGTGCTAGAGTGAAAGCACGGCGTTGGTGACTAGGGCGAAAAAAAAAAAAAAAAAAAAAAAAAAAAAAAAAAAAAAAAAGTAGGCCGTGGGGGTAGGGAAGGGAGGAAAATAGGGGTGGTGGTAATTATAAAAGACGCTTTTAATCAAAATCGTCTCAGTCTTGGTATCGCTTCTAATATTGTAAAGTTCCTTTAGATTGCCGTAGCATATATTTCACAAAATGCTAGTGCAATTATTGGTAATAGCATGCACTTAACATGTCCGTATACACGAAAAACAAAAAGGGGCGTGTCACTAGCAGCTAAATTTTTATAGGCTCTAGCTACGTTGCGCGGGATAGCATGGTGAGTCTAAATATTAAGGCGCTCCACCACATTCTCGCTATAGGTGCTATCTTGGCTAAGCCGTAATGGGTGATTATGCTATCAAAGTGCATAGAGTGACGCTGATCCTGTTCTCAAAGGCTCAGCAGCGTGGGCATTCGGCATATAGGTGTTTAAGCATTGCGCATCGGGCGGCTGAAGGAGCCATTTCGGCACCGGGCAGTCTGAGCTAGCGGGTCGAAAGTGGATTATGTATTTTGATACGAGAGTAGAATGATGATTGGGATAAATAATCGCATCATCGGGCACTGCATTGCGAGGGCTGTGATCCAGCATTCGAGTCGGCCAGGAGCATCTTTCCTCCATGCTGCATAAGCTTGATTGCTCGGCGACGCGGGCGGAAATGTCTGGGCGCGGGAAGAGCTGATGGAGTATGGAAGATGGTTCCGTCTGTAGCATATTGCGTACCGAGCGGCGCCATCTGTAACTCTTTGCTAAAAAAAAAAAAAAACGGATCATTCAGTTGTATTCTCTGATTACACACACTAGTAGGCAGAGGGAAGACGGCCAAAGGCAAGGGCGTAGGCCTTGAGGCTTTGGAACCGTAGATCAGGGCTATCGTAAGCGCTCCTCACTAGTTTTTAGCTGCTGAAGATGATTGTGTTGATCAGAGGTAAAATGGAGGCTAGGCGCTAGGCAAAAAATGGGGGGGGGGGGTGGGGGTGGGAGGGGGGGGGGGGGGGGGGGGGGTGATTTGATCGCGATTAATTACTTCGCTAATTGCTGTTGGGAGGGGCCTGGAAGGCGTTGGTCGCGATGTACGGTGGGCCGTGGAGGCAGACATCTGGGTGAGGCTGTTGGCGCCACATGCCACGCTTTAGGCTGTGTGGCCATTTGCCGACTTCGGTCGCTGCTCTATAGCGCCTCATCAGTAGCAATCTCGGCCCGGGGCATATCGGCGCGCAATGTCCTGGTGCGAGCTTGAGGCAGCTATTCGACACGGGGGCCTCGTGAAAGTCCTTGAATCATGTACATTGCTCTTCCGTTGCCTAAAATTCGTTGTTAGACGGCACGCTAATGTGCGACAGGTAGTATGGTTATGCACAATGAGCGATAAAGTCAGGCGAGTACTGATTAAAAGTTCGTAATGGCTTGGAGGATATGTCCGATGAAGGGCATCACTCTTAGTGGGCTGTGTTCGGCAGAAACTTGCTAGTAGAACTGGGCTGGACGCGTTCGTCGTGTGTGTAGATTATTGTGTCGCATGTACTTCCAAAGCGATACCGGGCATACCGGCTGGCAGGAGGATTCATAAAAATGTTTGCTGTATACTTCAGACCTTTCTGCTAATCTGGTAGTAAATCCATATCTATGGAGGCAGTGGTGAATTATCTCTTGGGAAATTTGGCCTTGGCTTGTGTTGTCTCGTGTGTTTTTTTGCTTGGAGCTTTCGCGGTGCGTGCCTGGGGCGTATTCTAGTTTAGTTAATCGTTAGACTAGGACTAGGGCAGTCCGAAAGCGACCAAGATGGCAAAAAGGCAATCCACCCCCCCCCCCCGCGAGCCATGAAAGGTGCGTCCTCTGCGGCAGGCGTTTTGATCCTTAGAACGAAAACAAGCAATATGGCTCTCGGCTAAGACCGAACCGCATTAACAGTGGAAATAGCAACAATATACTGAGCTTTATGTTTTCGATATGACGGGCTAGCGCAAGTCTGCAACTCCTGTACAGGGTCCATAGATTGCGGCCGCTGCGGTTATGTCGGCAATACAGGCAAAGAACAAAAATCTCTGGGGGCGCTCAAGGGTGGTTCGTTCGAAGTTTGCCGCCTCGAATCGAAAACCCCTGCGGCGCGCCCACGCGCCCTCTCCCAGGGCCTGCTCAGCCCCGCGCCCCTGCGTGGTCTGCGCGGCCTTTGGTATAGCATTTGATTCTACATTTGTAACGTGCTTATTTTATATGGCACTGTTCTATGGTTTACTTTTACTTAGTTAGAAGTGCATTAACTGGCCTATTGTATAAATGCACCCTTTATATGCTTCAATAATTTTAGGAGCCTGTTATTTTTCCATGTATTAACGCGTTGTAATTAAGTAGCTGGCTCTCTGAAAGAAGAACTTAGCTCTAGGCGAGTTGGAAAGATAATAGGTCGGCAATAATATTTTGCGCGCATCTTGCCGTAGTACCAGCCCTTGCGAATCACTTTGGTTTAAGTAAAATTCGGTTCTGTTAATCAGCACAAGTGGTATGACTAGATAAGTATTAATAAGTAATCCGTATGGAGCGAGCACGAAGTACTTTATTAGCTATATATAATTCATAAAAATATAGCAATATTCGGGGCTAGAAGAAACAAGAGAATAGAGAGCAAAAGTTTACCAAAGGAGAGAGTAGTTTTTGTGCTTATAAAATGATGCTGACATTTAATAGAAGCGTAAAGTGTTTGTTTTATGTCGCTCACTGAAATTGGGAGATTGGTTGTTATGTTTACAACTACTAATCTTGTGAATTTCGATTGGTTATTTAAAGTATTAAGATAACTGACTACAATTTGAATGTGATTCCGCCTATTTGAAGCTGTCTGATATAGAAAAAAAAAAGAAAAAAAAAGCAAAAAAAAACACTTGGCGAAGTTGAATTAGTGGTCAAAAATAGGTAGGTGTTTTAAAGCCATATCACATGATGCGAGGAAAATAGGCGAGTTTTGCTATGATTATTGACAGATATTTTGAAGTTTAAAATGGCAAAAACGGCCCGGCAGGCAACTAAAAATGCTATGGAGATAGGGCGACTCTTTATGGGAGCTAATCTTCGGCAGAAAAGTAATAGGCTGCGGAGTATTAGATGGGCCACGTTCACTATGTCCTCCTGATTAGGGGCAGAATGATGGTAATGCAACGGACGTTTGCTGTGATTGCTCGTATTACTGCGTTTCTGCTTGTGAAAGGTGCAGAGTGGGAAGAGGGTGGTTTTCGTGGGCGCAGGCCTGTTAGGCTCTTGTTATGTTGGGCAGCTCGAACAGTGTGAGGGCTATCGAAGGCAGATGTTACATAGATCGGTAGCGGATGCCGACTTTAGTTTTGTAGCGCTTAGGTCTCAGGGTCAAAAGTATATTTTCTATATATATTAAATAGCGTGGTAGTTTGAGGTCATAAAATACGTCAGGTGAGGATTGTATTTCGCTCAATAGAGAGGAGGCTATCCTCAGGTGTCGCATTAGTAATGGCAGCGTGCGTTGTCCAGCTAATATTTTCGGGTGCAAAGGGGCGACCTGGGGGGAATATGAAATAGGTCTAATGGGAAAGCAAGAAAATTATCCGGAGATTTCGCAAATTCTCTGGAAAAAAGAGACTCGAAGGCTCGGTAGGGCTTGCCGCGGGCTAAAATTTTACGTTAAACAGAAGCTGGGGCAATTTGCTGCGGGGGAGGGGGGGGTGTGTGGTTGACTGTTCGTCGACTTTGAGTTTTGTATCGGAGAATTACGGAAATTTTTTTTCCCCTGTGAGAAGTGTGAAATATTCTATCTGGAAACAGCATACTGAGAGTGTGGTTCGCAGGGTACTGCGGGCTATCAGAAGCTGGTGGCAATAGCGCTGACAAGCGGTACGTGGGGCTCTGGCTCAGGAGGTACATTTCTCCTCACTGGCGGCTCGCGTATTTTTAGTCGGCCAGCCAGTACTATGAGTTTTAAAAATTCTAGGCTTCGTCTGAGAGTAAAATATATTGTGTGCTGACTCTAAGATGGCTATGCTAGTATGTCAGTGGTCTGCCAATTTAGAAGTGGAACACGGGGCCATTCGGAAATGTCGCGCCCAGCGATAATTCTGGGGCATGTAGTATACGGGCAGATGCGTAGCGAGACCAAAGGGGGCTTAAGAACGTCGAGTCTGCATCTTTGGTGGTGAGATAGTAGTCTTGGGGGCATTTCAGGCTGAATCCTGTATTCGATGCACAATTTTAAAAAAAAAAGAAGCGGGGCAGAGGCAGGGCGATGCCTGGGGGAAAAAGGAAACTCTAAGCTGGGTGCCTAGTAGGAAGATTAGCTGTCCTTCAGTAGCTCGGGAGACACGGGGGGTATGCGAAGGCGGCTAAAACGAGGCAATCCTTGGTAACGGCGGCTGATTGTGTGGGGGCCCCTAGTGAGCGCAGCATGGATCGGCGAGACCGTTATGCGGCTCAATTAATAGCGACAGTTTATAAGTATCGTCAGTTGTCAAGTATTGTTGAAACTTCGCCTGTGATGTATCCGTGGCGCATGTCAATTTTCGTTACATTTGGGTGAATCATATGCACTGTAAGAAATAGCTGTTTGTACAACGCATAACCATACTGGACTGTCTCACAATGATAGATTTGGTGGTATGCAACTGCGTTGATGAATAGTGAGATTGGCGGCAGCTGGGGTTTTTAGAGGGAGGGGAAAGAGCGCTCGGTAAGGCTGGGAGCGTTTGCGAGGCGTTAGGCTTCCTTCGTGCGGAGTCAGAATGCGATGGGATGTGGGGTGTGTGTTTGGTTTAATAGCGAGCTAGAAAGAGGAGCTTATCGCTTATTGGGTTGGTGCTGGCTGGTAACGTGAAAAATAAAAAAAAAAAAAAGAACAATCAGAATAAATTAGTTGAAATGAAAGCGTTCGTTGTATAGCGCGTGAGGATTAAGAGTGGGCCGATTTGATGAAATTCAAATTTTTGGGGGGGGGTGCATGAGTTTTGTTCGGGCATGTTCCTCCGTGTTTCCTTGTAATGTAGGGAGTAGAGCGGGCTAGACGCATGCTTAGATTGTGTATTTGTCGTCTTTGCTCTACAGTCACGACAGGTGTTGCGTGCGGAAGCGCGGATCGTCCCTAGTCATCTCGGCGCTGTTTTCGCCGAATATATAACTTTTTGGCCACAAGGTTAGTGGCAAGTTATACTGTAGTAATGGAGCTTATTGGCTGTAGGATACTAGGTAATAATGATCAGTAGATCTTAATGGATGCGCTGGTGGGGTCCCCGACAATTTCCTCAAGCGTTGGCAAATGAAAGGAGCCATGTTGTGCGATGCGTGACGCGTGCGCATTAAAAAAAGAGTGGGGACGAGATTAAAAAAGAAAAAAAAAGAAGGAGGGCGGCGACATGGAAAAACATTGGTTGGTGAGGGGAAAAAAAAAAGGGGAGGTAAGAGAAGTAAGAAGGATATGAGGGAAGTGGGCAAGAAGAGTTCGAGATAACAGGAGGGGGTGAGAGGGCAAGACGGGATAACCGTAAGGGAGAGGCTGAAACAACTTCTGTGCAAAGTATGGGGGCACACGGCAGATGAACAAAAAAGGTAATAGGTGGCGACAGGTAAGGAACGTTGATTCGGGCTAGGTTTGATGCTACTCGTTTTGGGATATGGGCACCTTCTGAGCTATGTTGTTTGTCGCAATTTGAAAAAATGTGGGAATCGATCTGAGGTATGGGCGGTAATACGATTCTGACCGGTATCGGCATTCATGCTTGAAGTAATTTATATAAGTTTTTTAGAATGTATGTGATTTTACTGTGAGTTTTTTTTGGTTTTTTTTGTGTAGGGGTGAAATGTGATGAGGGGGTGTGATACAGTGGTGTAGGGTGAATTGGGAATTTTCTTTTATGGCATTGTGTCTCGCATTGCTGTTAGAGCGTTGTAGATGCTGAGCTGGTCCGATCAATTTGTTGGGCGCGATGATAGCTCTGCTTGGAGCTAGACAGTACAAGTGGCATGGGATAGGCACTAGTTCGTCTGTCGTAAGAAATGCGAACGAGGCTATTTTTCGGCTGATCGGAGTCGATCCGTGGGTATGCCTGTGGGCTGATACCGGTCATCGGGTAGTAAGAATCGGGACCTGGTTTGTTTGGCGGGGGGGTAACGAAGAGAGGGAGAATTGCTCAAAGCTAGCCAATGTATTGAGCTGCTGTAAATTATCTTTATGCGACTTTTCTGTTGGGGGGGGGGGGTATAGTGCTGAGCAGAATAGGGATTGTAATAAAATGTTTAAGTCGATTTTTGTATCGATTTGCCTCATTGGAAAAAAAATAAGACGTTCCAAATCGTTCTCCTCGGCGCAAGAGTCCTCAAACCTTCTCGGTGAACAAGTCTTCCATACAACCGCGCCGCGAAACTACATGAAGATCGGAGACGCTTTGCAAGTAAAGCTATAAGTTTGTGAGCAACAGAGATGCGCTGATAATTTGAAAAAAAAAAAAAAGCAGTCTTCTGGCGGGCTATATAGAAACAAAAAATGGCTTGACAAAAGCACAACAAAAAAAACAACAGAAAAAAAAAAAAGAAAGAAAGAAAAAAAATAGCATTATTTCTTTCGAAGTCTAATTCAAGTTTGTGGTAAAAACGGTTGGGGCTTGTGAATGCCTCATCGGGCGACTTAAAATGACCTGCATATAAGGCGGTCGGGTAAAACCTGCAAGCTTTTGGGCCGGTAGGGAACTTTAGCGTGAAGAATAAATTTGATATTTGAATGCATACATGCGCGTGGCACGGCATAGGAAAGCAGCGTGCTACGAAATTTTGATATCATTTTTTGTTGGGCTTTGGCGGGCAGATATGATAGAATATATTGTTACTTGGAGGGCTATCTTCTTTCGGGCTGAGTTGGCCTTGGCATGGTGCGGGGGGGGTGTCTCTGTTCATATTGTGGGAATTTTAGGCTTTGAGAAAGTGAACGAGTGTCTGTCCGGCAGCGCTGTGATTTCTGTGCGTGTGTAAAAGTTTTTATGTGCGCTTCGTTGCGAAGTAATGTTTGTATTGGGGGGGAGTGTTATTGCAGTGCCCATCACTGCAGTAAGTGCCAAGCCTAGAAAAGTAACTAGATGGCCACTTTTAAACTTAACCATAAGTTGGAAATAGCGGACTGATGCTGCATAAATAATTGGGCTTGTTTATGATCGTCTTTATTTAAATTTAGCGTAAAGCTTTCATTCTTTCTTTTCGGGCAGCGCCGGGGGGGGGGGGGGTATCTTGTCGTTCAGCGGCGTCGAAGTAAAATGTAATTGATATCCTTGTTTACGCAGATTGCTTTCCGGCTTGAAAAAGTCTCTGAAATTATTCCAAAAAAACGCCAGGGCTTAGATTAGGGGTGGCTCGGCAGTGCTTAATTGTGCATGGGCAAAAAAAAACAACATCAATGGGTATTATCTATTATTTATCTTCTATAACATAAGACCTTCTTAAGCGTTTTGCGGCACTAGGATGGGTTTTCGGGGGGGGGGGGGGGGGGGAAATGTGTATTTTTTTTATTTGGGTGACAATGGACATCCGATCATGAAGTATGTGGCAGTGAGTTCGAAATGCGTTGTCGAAACGTTTGCCTAACGGCATCAGATTTCGCAAAATATATAGCAGGGTGCACATGTCATGGAAAGGCGTTTCACTATTAGGCGGGGGGTATGAAAAATCGTTCAACTGTATTAAAAATACAAAAGTCATTTTTGGCCTGTATCTCCTTATGCGCAGTTTATTGGGCAAAATAGGGTGCACTATAGGCAGAGTAAGCGGCATCCGAAAAAAAAACGGACTACGGCTATGATAGACGTCTTTTTTTTAATGGAAAAAAATGCAGAGGGGAGGAGGGGGGGAGGGGGGGGGGGGGTGGGGGGGGGGGGGGGTGGGGGGGGGGGGGGGGGGGGGGCGGGGTTCCTCAATAGGCAAAGGCGATCAGAGGTGCGCGATGGGGATAGCGAAGAGCCTTATAGTACAAACTTGAGAGTAAAGAATGGAATTCTTGAGCATACGTGAGTGGGATGTGTAAGATGACTACAGTCTGAAATAACTATGAAGTACTCCTGTGGGTTTTAGTGGGTCGACGACTGTGGGCATTGAAATCTGGTTGGCTTCCGTAGCTCGAAATCTTTCATATCTAGAAATGATAAAAGAAGTGATGCGGGATAACATTTGCCCAGGTATATCTTTAAGAGGTGCGCGTATGAATACAGGATATACACAGCTAGCTTTTAAATTGATATGTAGTTCCTGGTTTCTGGTGGAGGATAGTGGGCGCGGACACAGTCGTCAATGTAGGCGCGCGTGGTCGAAGTTCAGTGTTTAAAGAATTGATTGGAGAAATGTGGTGTTGGCAGTATGTACGCCTAGGCAGACAAGTATTGGCGTAGCTGGGGTCCTCATTTTTGGTTAGACCGGGCATGGGCACAGCATTCGATTTGGTTATTTAATAACATGGTGTCAGCGGATATGAAAGGCAGTGGACATGCTAACAGCTAGATTGGGGGCAGCCAGGTCGGAGCATTTGTGAGGTCTGGTTTGTTTGCTGAGGACTTGGTTCTCTTATAGCATGGTGGCAGTTAAATCAAACAGAATGTTTGAGGACTTATAAAAAAAAAAAAAAAAAGAAAAAAGTAAGTACCATTCGCCATTAGGGAATGACGGTGTAAAGATGGTTATGTTAATGAGTCCTAATAGTGGAAAAATTAGTTTGTCTTTCCCAAAAAGTCTAGGAAATTGAAAATCGCGAAAAATTTGAAGTGGGGCGTGTTGTACTGCTCAAAAAAGTAGGAGAGTCAAATCGATAAATATTAAAAACAAAAAGGGAGCTCTCTGAAAGTGAGGAGAAAAAAAAAGGAAGCGGATTCGGCTGGATGCGGAGGGCTGGTACGGTGGTTATAATAGGAGAAATACAATATATAACAGATATATAAAATAACTATATAAAGGCAAAACTGGAAAATAATGAAATGCTCATGAATTAAAGATCGACAGTTAAAAAACTGAGGCTGCAAACAGTTTCCTGTCATGGTAGTGGCGTGACTAAAACAGTTAGGGCCAAACTACGACTCCTATTTGTAGCTATGTTGCCGTTTATTTTTT